>JAKSXO010000020.1:7070923-7095923 GCA_024509115.1 Crotalus helleri | reverse complement strand
TCCTCCTCCTCCTCCTCCTACTACTACTACTACTACTACTACTACTACTGCTGCTGCTACTACTACTACTACCCCACATTCACTTCTAGCACTGATGATGTTCCCTAGTTGGGTCATGAAACGTCTACAAGAAAACCACCAAGCTCAGAGAGCACCAAGCACCCCACAGTCATTGTTTTCCTCCTCCTCCTCCTCCTCTTCCTCCTCCTCCTCCTCCTCCTACCCCACATTCCCTTCTAGCACTGACGATGTTACCTAGTTGGGTCATGAAACATCCACAAGAAAACCACCCAGCTCAGAGAGCACCCGGGACCCCGCAGTTCAACCCTGAGCTACACATATTGTCTTCTCTTGGTTATCCCGCCATGGATCTTATTGCTGGCCAATTTGTTTTGTCGCACAGGTTTGCAAGGCGTTCGTTACCATTTCTGGTGGGCACCTGGTTCACATCCCTCCTGTGGGTTCCCTTTGTGTGTGAGCAAGGAAAATCACACCTTGTGTCTTTCCGAATAACCCAGGTCTATGTGTCTCTACAACAAGTACCTGATCTCGGTTAGAGTCTGCAGTCATCCACAGGGCATCATCCAGGGGGTGAGGAGTCCAAAGGAAGGAAATGAAACAGCAGAATCGTTAGAGTGGATGGGAACCCTTGAGGGCAGCTAGTCTAGGCCAGAGGCAAGCAAGAAGAGTATTTACGCTGCTTTTCTGGTCTTTTCTCCCCCCCCCCCTTGGTTAGTTCAAGGTCCCGTTCCCGCAGTCATCTTTCAAATTTTAACTTCCCCCCCTCCTTCTCTCATGATTTTGGGGGGGGGGGATCTTCAGGACTGGTCTCTTTGAAAGAGTTTTCAGGGGCTGAGGGATTCAGCCTTGAGAGGGAGGTGACAGCTTAGTTGTAGGCAGGTGATTATGGGGCTTGTGATTGTGATGTTGTCCTGGACAGCATTGTGTGCCTTTTCGCAAGCCCCTTGAAGAGAGCCAGCTACAAGCAGGCAAGAAAAAAAAAATCACTGAGGTTAAAAAAAAAAAAAAAATACAATTAAAACCTTAAGTCTAACTTCCACAGTGAATCGGAGATTGTGCTGGAGGGAACCTCCCTCTGTGTGTCTGGTTTACGAAGGGTCTACGACAATGCGCTGCGGCCAACTCGCGGGACAAAACTCGCACTAATATCAAAGAAAGACTGGGCTAGAATCGTTAAAGAAAGGATGCCAAAAGGAGGGATGGAATGAAATGTGAATGACCACATTTGAAATATATATATATGTCAAGACACTTCCAATTTTACATGGGAGAAAACCCGAACAACCAAAGACCTACATACAAACACCCGCGAAAACCTCAGAAAACATATATATATATATATATATATATTCAAGAACATTGGTAAAAATGCGACTCCCGGGCATAATTATGAATAAAAGAATAAAACACGATCACCGGGAGGGTAAGAATACTTTACTAAAAATATACTTATACTAAAAAGTTGCCAAGCTTTCGCTGGGGGAACTCCTCAGCATCGTCAGGGCTAAAAGGCCATTACAATAAAGGTGGTTTAAGTAGGTTCAAGTAGCGTTTGCGCACGGCTCCTAGACCGTGTTACTGGCCCTGATTGGCCAGCTTTTTAGCATAAGTATATTTTTAGTAAAATATTCTTATCCTCCCAGTGATCGTGTTTTATTCTTTTATTCATATATATATATATATATATATATAGGAACTTTTTCAGACAGATGTCTAATTGATTACACCTTGGCTTGGTGGTTAAATCACTGCCTAGTATGTAAACTGCCCAGGTTCGAATCCCATAAAGGGTGTGGCTAACTGAAGAGAGCAGAATGAGCTCGAAATGGCCATCTTAGTCTCCCAATTTAATTCTTTAAATAATTAAATGGAATTGTGGAATGGACCCCTGAGCGGGTTGTCCCGGGGCAAGTTGTCCCACGTTCCAGTTCTCCCATTCCGTTTATAAGCGTAAAGATGACTTTACAGACCTCCCCTGAATTTCTTTTCCTTCCCCAAATCTCAGGGTACAAACGGGGAGCCGTGGCGTTCGCTCACCCATGGTTCCCCCACATTGGCCACCTCAGACGGGCGAAAATCACCTCTGGGGTCTTCATGGCAGCATCTTCCTGGCTTCCCTGGAGTCCGGGGAACTCCCAGCATTCCAGGCTGCCCTTGTGAAGCAGGGTGATGTCACAGATGGTCAAGGTCAGATCACTGCTGCCGTGGTCCCACTGCCCAGCCCAGGGGAGGGAGGGAACCGGGAACCGGAGAGGACGTCGTTCCCAACCGAGGTTGAGAAGATCTATCCCAGAGTCCCCCAACCTTTCCAGGCTGGAGGCCCAGAGGGAAAGGGAGCAGTTGGCAAATATGCGCTTGTGCCTGCGCAAACAGGGCCGCGCGCACCTGTGCGGTGCCAGTGGCCCTGTTTGTGCATGCGTGCAGGTGCTAGTGCCCGCATGCATGCGCAAACAATCTGTGAACACCCACATGGCGCTAGCGGCCCCGTTTGCGCACGGGCTAGCACGAGTGGGGGGGAGTGTGTGCGCACACACACACATGCACACTGGCCAGCCTGTCCTGCAACCCAGTGGCCAGCAGGCCATGGCCCACAGGTTGGGGAACCTCTGATCTATCCAAATCTAGGCCTTCTTGAAGACATTGCCTCCTAGGTTCCCGAGATAAACTTTTCTGATAAAGGAGAATATTTATAGCTCAGGGCTGAACTGCGGGGTCCTTAGTGCTCTCCGGTTTCCTTGCAGACGTCTCGTGACCCGATTAGGTAACATCATCAGTGAGACTGGAGTTTCCTTCTCCGAACTTGTAGGTTAGTTTCTGAACGTTTCGTTGCCGGGCTAGGTAACATCTTCAGCAGAATTTAAGGGATGTCGGTGTCGGTGTTCTTCTGCTTATAAGGGCTTCTTGTGGTCAGTAGGTCTTGTGATGGGAAGGTCACATGAGGCGAGGTGATGGGTCAGCTGTGCATCAATCACACCAGGTGAGGGTTGTTGGGAGGTGAAGGGCTGGTTGGCGGAGGGGGGTTGTGTGGGTTGATCAACCGCACAGCCAACCAGCCATGGCACTGGCCCTCAACCACCCCACGCAACCACTCCAGCCGGCACTTCACCTCCCAATCACCCTTCCTGAAGTGACCCACACCTGACGTGACCTCCCCATCGCAAGATCTACTGACCACGTGAAGCCCTTTATAAGCAGAATGCCAACACTGACTTCTCCTAAATTCTGCTGAAGGTGTTACCTAGGCTGGCAATGAAACATTTGGGAACCGACCCACAAGCTTGGAGAATCAACCTCCGCCTTCATCGTACAGCTGAGCTACAGAAATTCGCCACTATGGCACAAGCGTCATCAGTGCTAGAGGGAGTGTGGGGTTTGCACTCAGTTTTTAGTGGTTTTTCCCTGTAAGGGTTAGTGGGGGGTGGTCTTAGAGCAGTGGTTCTCAATCTTTCTAATGCCATGACCCCATAATACAGTTCCCCATGTTGTGGTGACCCCCAACCACTTATACATCACCAGGTGCCAGGGGCGTGGCCAAAGAAAAGGGAAAAAAATGGCGGACAGTCTTGTTTGCCGACCCCCGTGAAATGGTCGTTCGACCCCAAATGGGGTCCCGACCCACAGGTTGAGAACCACTGCCTTAGAGGTTTGACCCAGCAGCCCCAGAAGAAAAAGCAGGAGCTGTCTACAATGTACAGTGTAATGACTACAACAACCACTGTGTAGGATAAACAGGCGAAACTGGCATCCACGAACACCCAATAGCACTCAGGAGAGACATGATGAAAACTGTATAAATTCACAATATATGGGCAGATTTAACCATTGTTTCAACTGGGAAACTGTGACCATCCTAGACCAAGTCAAGTCCAAAAACGCTAGGGCAGGGGTGTCAAACTGCCGGCCCGCAGGCTGGACGTGTCATCGGGAAACCACGCCCACCCCATTGCCAGCAATGGCGAAAAATTTCAGATACGTTGCGTAATGTCACGTGATGTCATGAGTTTCGCATGTCTGCCTAGGGGAGTGATGGCAAACCTTTTAGAGACCGAGTGCCCAAACTGCAACCCAAAACCCATTTATGCATCGATGGGTGCCGGCTGGGTGTGGCCCATTGGGTGGGCGTGGTTTCAGTGGTAACGGCAGACTGGGTGGGACTAAACAGTTCAATCCATCAATTCCAACTTTGCACGATCTTTTTTCCCCGCAAGAAGTTGAAATTGACTGATTGATTGAATCTTTTTTTTTTTTTTTGCACACGGCGGCGGAGGCCTAAAGCGAAAAGGTTTTATAAAACCCAGCTGAAGGCCTAGGACTGGGGCAACGGTGTGTGTGCCCACAGAGAGGGCTCTGAGTGCCGCCTCTGGCACCCGTGCCATAGGTTCGCCACCACTGGGCTAGGGTGTTCCTAGAAGCCTGGCACTCTGACCAATTAGCCATCAATAGACACATAGACATAAACAATATCTACATGCTATGCAAAGGAGAAATATCAACAAGCCAAAAAGGGAATATTTTTTGTATTAATATTTTTAGATTATCTCTAAACATCAGACCAACAATCAGCTAATAAACAACACCCCAATCAAGAAACTGCCAAAGGGCCAACAGTAAACAGCCCCACCAAAGAATCTCTAAGATCACCTCCACCAACCCTGACAGAGACGGCCACTAGAATATAAATTGAGAGCAAATCCCATTTCTTACTAGCACTGATGATGTTACCTAGTTGGGTAATGAAACTTTTGCAAGGAAACACCCAAGCTCAGAGAGCACCAAGGACCTCCTCATAAATTTTTCTGGCCATTGTCTGAATATTTTACAGAATAACAGAGTTGGAAGGGACCTTGGAGGTCATCTAGTCCAACCCCCTGCTCAAGCAGGAAAGTCTATACCAGGGGGTAGGCAACCTTGGCTCTTTTATGACTCGTGGTCTTCAACTCCCAGAATTCCTGAGCCAGCCAGGAGTTGAAGTCCACGAATCATAAAAAAGCCAAGGTTGCCTACCCCTGGTCTATACCATTCCGGACAAATGGCAGTCCAGTCTTGTCTTGAAAACCTCCAACGATGGAGCATCCACAACTTCTGGAGGCCAGCTGTTCCACTGGTTAATTGTTCGCACTGTTAATGACATTTTTCCTTGGTTCTAGGTTGCTTCTCTCCTTGATTCGTTTCCATCCGTTGCTTCTTGTCCATCGTTCTTGTGCTTTGGCGAATAGGTTGACCCCCCCCCCTTTTCTTTGTGGCAGCCCCTTAAACATTAAAACATTGCTATCATGTTACCCCTGGTCCTTCTTTTCATCAGACTGGACATACCCAATTCCTGCAATTGTTCTTTGTATGTTTTAGCCTCCAGTCCCTTAATCATCTTTGTTGCTCTTCTCTGCCCTCTTTCCAGAGTCTCGATGTATTTTTGTATCGTGGTGACCGAAACTGGATGCAGTATTCCAAGTGTGGCCTTACCGAGGCTTTATAAAGTGGTATTAACATTTCACATGATCTTGAGTCTATTCCAGTGTTTCTCAACCTTGACAATTTTAAGGCATGTGGACTTCAACTCCCAGAATTCCACAGCCAGCACTGGCTGTGGAATTCTGGGAGTTGAAGTCCACATGCCTTAAAATTGTCAAGGTTGAGAAACACCGGTCTATCCCTTAATGCTGCCTAGGACTGTGTTGGCTTTTGGGGCAGCTGCAGCACACAGCTGGCTCTTATTTAAGTGATTGTCCACTAGGACTCCAAGATCCCTCTCACAGTTGCTACTATTGAGCCAGGTACCCCCTATACTATACCTGTGGATTTAGTTTTTGAAATAGTGTTAAAGGAATCTCTTTCCAGGGGGGCTTTCACTTTTATTTTTAAATTCCCGGCTTTTAAGGAGTTGTTCTCTCTTCTGTTTATTCCATACCAGGGTGGTGGGTATGTGATTTGCCCCCCTCCCGGTTTACCTCCCAATTGGCCGACTGCGCACCCCATTTTTCTCACCCTCCTCTCGTCCATTTCCACCCTTTGCTCCCTAACAATTGGAAAGTTTGAAGATACCGGGGGGGGGGGACCTCCAAATCTTGTAGATTGTGATTGTCATTGCTTGAAACATTTTTTATTTGCGCATCATAGGCTGTCTGGTCAGTCAAACACAAGTAGCTGCGTTCGCACAATCGCTTGGTTGGTTGGGGGATGGTTGTGTTTAGTGGGTTCAGGAAAACCCAGACCGCTCGGTCAATGTAGAGATCAAGCTTCAAAGCCCACCCCAAAGGGTTCCTTTGATCATCATGATCATCATCCGAGGTCCCAAATTGGATTTCGGGGGATCGTTAACTAACAAGCTACAGAAATTCAGAAAAACTGCGATTCTTCAAATGGCTGGTTTCTCTGGGAAGGCAGTTCTGATTAAAAGCTTTGCACGCTTTTTCATGTCCCTGGTGCATGGTTTGGCCGAATTACAGACAGTTCTCGAGTTACGACAGTTGGGACCAGAGTTTTCAACCGTAAATCGGAATCATAAGTTGAAACATCACGTGACTGATTTTTTTTGACCGTTTCTACCACGGCCGTAAAGAAAACCACATGGTTATTAAGGGAATCACGTGGCCGTTAAATGAATCCTGGGGCCGTTAAGTGAATCCAGCTTCCCCAATTGGCCTTGTTTGCTGGAAACCAGCTGGCAATGTCACAAATTGCAATTGTGCACCCGCAGCACGCTGCAGCTGGTCAACAAGGCGAGCTGGTAGCCAAGCAGTTGAATTGCAATTGTGTGATCCATTAGAACAGTGTTTCCCAAACTTGACAATTTTAAGGCATGTGGACTTCAACTCCCAGAATTCCACAGCCAGCGTTGCTGGCTGTGGAATTCTGGGAGTTGAGGTCCTCATGCCTTAAAACTGTCAAGTTTGGGAAACACTGCATTAGAACGGTGCAACAGTCGTAACTGAGAGGAGAAATCCTAAATCGCTTTTTTCCAGGTTGTCGTAACTTTGAACCATCGTTAAATGGATGGTTGTAAGCCAAGGAACACCTATCTATCCACTGAAAGAACTGGTCTTTTCTCCTTAGATTAGGAGTCTATGGAATACAACGCCCAGAACCTCAGTACAGGTAGTCCTCGACTTACAACAGTTCATTCAGTGACCGTTTGACGGTACAACAGTACTGAAAAAAGTGACTTATGAATCGTTTTTCACATTTACGACCCTTGCAGCATCCTCGTGGTCACCTGATTTATGTTCAGATGCTTGACAATTGACTCACAATTATGATGGTTGCAGTGTCCCAGAGTCATGTGACCACATTTTGCAACCTTCTGACAACAAATCTGGTAAACCAGATTCACTTAACAACTAGATTACTACAATAGTGGCCAAAATTGGGGAAACCTTTTGGGAAAAGTGTATTTTTGAGGTTTGATGGCTAATAACACCACTTTTTTTAATGGAGTAGTTCCATAAAATTATACATCAATGGAAAGATAATTTAATGAAGAATGTAATGCAACAAAGTTTGTTCAATTATCTGTACTGTATTCTATGAAAAGCTATAGCCAAAGAACCAGAAAAAGGAAGCACAACTTGCTTAGGTTGATATGAGGTAGCTTTCCTTCGTCTGATTGTAGCCAATGAGCGTGAGTGTTTAGAGAGCCAATCGGGTGTCGTCTTGTTTTGGCAATGAGCCAATCAGATCACAGTAGGATCCAGTGATTGATGTCATGTATTGAATCTGAGAGGAGGACATTTGTCAGTGTGTTATGCGATCGCTATCAAGTTGGTTGGGGTTTTTTGTGTTCTTTCATTTAGCGAGCTTGTGAAACGTAATAAAATCAAAGTCATGGTGCAAAGAATTGACTGGTCGCCCAGAAAGCGATGCAAAATAGTATTATTAAGTGAACAAGGCTACCGTTATAAAGAAATTAGAAGAAAAATGGGTGGAAACTTAACCAAAGCTGGCATTTCTACTGTACACTTTTCCCAAAAAGTTTCCACAATTTTGGCCACTACTGTAAGTTAAGAACTGCAGGGATTCACTTCACCTTAACAACTGTGGCAAGAAAAGCCGTAAAATGAGGCAAAAGTCACTTAACACATTTCTCAGCCACCTAAACTTTGGGCTCAATTGTGGTCATAAGTCGAGGACTACCTGTATATAAATTGGATAAATAAATCAGGAAAACGCAGCTTCAAAAGCAGAACAGCTACAGTTGTGAACAGTTAAGACAGAGGAACTCGTGACCGGACAGTAAATGCTGTTGGGATTCTCCTTTGCTGGATGTCTTCAAGCAAAGGCTGGACAGCCATCTTGAACTGGAACTCCTGCCTTGAGCAGGGGTTAAGACTGGATGGCCTCCAGGGACCCTTTCAAGGAAGGAGTTTCCCTTTGTACACCTGTTTGAGGGTCAAGTAAGCGATCATAAATGGTGGGCATCATCTACCAGGGCTTCAGGTCAGCAAGTGGCCCCACTGTCAGGGACATCAATGGAGGCCATGTTTAGTATCTCATCCAAGCAATGGCCACGAGGTCCTCCCTGCTGTCCACCGTCACCACCAGCCATGAGGTGGTAGAACCTCTTCAACTCAGCTTGAAAGCCAGAAGAGGCCAACTCTACCCAATAGAGCAGTGCTCCTCAAGCTTAGCTTGAAGATGGATGGACTTCAACTCCCAGGAATTCTGGGAGTTGAAGTCCACCTATCTTCAAGCTGACAAGCTTGAGGAACTCCTCAAGCCTAGATGCTTAGCTGGAACAACGCATCTCCTGTTTGAGGAGATCCTGAAGGAACGTGCAGATGCTTGCTGGTTTCCAAGGGTCTTTAATTGGAAACGATGCCTGAAATCCTTCTGGTGGCTCAGGGTGGCTGACCTACCTCACCCCAGGCCTAAGAGGCCTCCATCTCCCTCCCAGGACTTCTGCGGTGGAGCTGAAGCCCACTAGCTCCTCAGTCTTTCAACGTTTGGCACCTGTGGGTCCAAGGAGACTACGGGACTGGTGGAGGTGGGTGGGGAAACTGCCGAGACCCTGGGCTCTCTGCCTTGGCCTTCTGCTCGGAGGTGGCCCCTTCTCGCTGTCTGAGGGCGGGATGATACAACAGTTCCTTGCCTGAGCGAGAAGAACTGGGTTGGGGCAGCCAGGAAGACCCCGAATTCCTTCCCATGAATTCCAACAGCTCATCCAGATTCTCCCGGGCCGTGGCTATTTTTTGCCGGCTTTGGAGAACGATGCTGTTGGGCAGATCCCTCAGGTTGGTGCTGGAGGACAAGTAGCCCTGCATCTCCTCCAGGTTTTCGTGGATCTGAGTCACCTTCTCCTGCAGGTGTGCCGGCAGCTCGGAGATGTGCGGCAAGAGGTTGTGGTAGGTGTGGTAGAGCTCCCGGGCCAGGTCACGGGTCAGAAGTAAAGCTTTCAACTCCAGTTGCTAAGAGGAAACAAAAGAGAAAGGAAAGGGATGGATCTCTAGCTTTGCTGGGTCAGATCCTTTAAATCAGGTAGTGGCCTGGCGTGGCAAGAAGCCTCCCACGGGATCTTCTACTGTAGGGTTTTCAACTTGACAACTTTAAGATGGGTGGATTTCAATTCCCTGAATTTCCCAGCCACCATTTGTGGATTTCAGCTCCCAGAATTCCCCAGTCAGTATTGGTGGACTTCAACACTAGATGCCTCACCTAGCATGTGTGGACTTCAACGCCCAGAATTCCCCAGCCAGCATGTTTTAGGACGGGTGGACTTCAACACCCAGAATTCCCCAGCCAGCATGCTTTAGGAGGGTGGACTTCAACGCCCAGAATTCCTCAGCCAGCATGCTTTAGGATGGGTGGACTTCAACACCCAGAATTCCATAGCCAGCTTTAAGATAATGATCTTCAAGATCCTTTCCATCATCATCACCACCATCATCATCATCATCACACAGTCAGCCAGATGTTCAGACTGGATTTGGCATTTTTGTCTATCGAGTCCTTACCAAGGACCTGGGATAGGCAGATGTGGATGTTTGATGGTATTACAGATGGAAGGATAGAAGCAGTTCCTAGTAAGGCCACCTTTTGCAATTGATGTATTTGCAATTTGTTATTTTTGTTGTTGTTGTTATTATTATTATTATTATTATTATTATTGACAGAATTCCAGAAATCCCTAGTCAGCGTGTGAGAACATTAATGCCCTGAATGACCAGCATCTGTGGGCTTCAGCTCCCAGAATTCCCCATCCATCATTGGTGGGCTTTAATTTTACAGCTATATATACAGCAAACTAGATAGTCAGGCAAACAGGACCATCCTGAGGTAAATCACAGAGATGGCACACGGAAGGGAAAAAAAGGCGGGAAAAAGGGAAACGCCCCCTCCACACCCACAGCAACCAATCACAGCGCAGATTGCCTCATTTACATAACACTACAAGTTCGTGTCGGTGTCTCTGACTACATTGGAACAACCGCTCCACAATTCCCTGATTCATATTTAAACTCAGTTTACTAAAGGCTGACCCACTACTATCTCCTCTGGAAGCTGGTTCAAAACTTCCATTAAGCTTTCAGCGAAGGAAGACTTTCTCACATAATTTTTGAACTTCCCTCCTGTCAGTTTGGCATTATGCCCCAGGGTTCTTTTTTTTCTTTCCAAAGCTTTATAACATTTTACTAGATTATAGAGTAAAATAAAAAAAATACAAGAGCTTTTGTCTGAAGTGGTATAGGATTTCCTGCCTGAGGAGGGGGTTGGACTAGAAGACCTCCAAGGTCCCTTCCCACTCTATTATTCTATTCTGTTCTATTCTGTTCTGTTCTATTTCTTCCATATTCTATTCTATTCTATTCTATTCTATTCTATTCTATTCTATTCTATTCTATTCTATTTCTTCTATATTCTATCCTATTCTGTTCTGTTCTATTCTATTTCTTCCATATTCTGTTCTATTCTATTTCTTCCATATTCTATTCTATTCTGTTCTGTTCTATTTCTTCCATATTCTATTCTATTCTATTCTATTCTATTCTATTCTATTCTATTCTATTCTATTCTATTCTATTCTATTCTATTCTATTCTATTTCTTCTATAATTCTATTCTGTTCTGTTCTATTCTATTTCTTCCATATTCTATTCTATTCTATTCTATTCTATTCTATTCTATTCTATTCTATTCTATTCTATTCTATTCTATTTCTTCCATATTCTATTCTATTCTATTCTATTCTATTCTATTCTATTCTATTCTATTCTATTCTATTCTATTCTATTCTATTCTATTCTATTCTATTCTATTCTATTCTATTCTATTCTATTCTATTCTATTCTACTCTACTCTACTCTACTCTACTCTACTCTATCCAGAAGTGGTCTCCATGTAGAAACAAAAGTACTTATATTCTTTCCTTTCATCAAAACAGTCAACTTAACCATCATGCCTCCATGTTCTTGATTTTTGCTTAATATTGAAAATACCGCCTTCTAGAACTTTATTCACAGCCTTTATATATACTGCTCAAAAAAACAAAGGGAACACAAACGTATAGGATCCTATACATTTGTGTTCCCTTTCTTTTTTTGAGCAGTATATTTAAAGGTTTCAACCATGCCCCCCTCTTTTGCTTCTGTCCTCCAAATTTGTACATAATTCAGTTCGTCCAATCTCTCCTAATAGGTTTTGTCCCTCAGACCATGCGCCATTTTTGTTGCCCCATTTCTGGACTCGCTTTATCTCATCAATATCTTTTTTTTAAGCGAGGTCTCCAGAACTGGACGCAGTACATGTGATCCTCAACATACAACCACAAATGAGCCCAAAATTTAGGTTGCTAAGTGAGACATTTGTTAAGTGCCCCATTTTAACGACTTTTCTTGCCACCTTTGTGAAAGGGAACCACCGCCGTTGTTAAATGAGTTAGCACGGTTGTTAAGTGAATCTGGCTTCCCCATTGACTTTGCTTGTTGGAAGGTCGCAAAAGAGGATCACATGACCCCGGGATACTGCAACCGTCATAAATATGAGTCCGTTGCCAAACATCTGAATGTAAATCGCGTAACCCTGGGGATGTTGCAAACATCGTGTGAAAAATGGTCCTAAGTCACTTTTTTCAGTAACTGTTGTAACTTCAAATGGCTACTAAGCGAACTGTTGTAGTCCTCAACTTACAATAGTTCACTTAGTGACAGTTCAAACTTACAGCGGCACTGAAAAATGTGACTTATGACTGTTTTTCACAGTCACG
The DNA here is from genome assembly GCA_024509115.1 of Crotalus helleri. Lineage (NCBI taxonomy): Eukaryota > Metazoa > Chordata > Lepidosauria > Squamata > Viperidae > Crotalus > Crotalus helleri. The sequence continues at coordinate 7,083,710 of JAKSXO010000020.1, read as the reverse complement.
ACCTTTTCAGCATCCCCATGATCAGATGATCAAAATTCAGGGTTCATGTTTACGACCGCTGCTGTGTCCCAAGATCACGTGATCTCCTTTTGCGGGCTTCAGACAAGCAAACTCAATGCGGGAAGCCAGATTCATTTAACAACTGCGTTACTAACTTAACTCGCAGTGATTCACAACAACTGTGGCGAAAAAGGTCGTAAACTGGGGCAAAGCTCACAAATGTCTCATTTTAACAACAGAAATGTTGGGCTCAATTGTGGTCATAAATCGAGGACTAAACGGATGGAAACTAATCAAGGAGAGAAGCAACCTAGAACTAAGGAGAAACTTCCTGACAGTTAGAACAATTAATCAGTGGAACAACCTGCCTCCAGAAGCAGTGAATGTTCCAACACTGGAAGTTTTTAAGAAGAGACTGGACAGCCATTTGTCTGAAATGGTTTAGGGTTTCCTGCCTGAGCAGGGGGCTGGACTAGATGACCTCCAAGGTCCCTTCCAACTTTATTATTATTATTATTATTATTGATCATCGCACAGTCAGCCAGATGTTCAGACTGGATTTGGCATTTTTGTCTACCTATCGAGTCCTTACCCAGGACCTGGGATAGGCAGATGTGGATGTTTGATGGTATTACAGGTATCGTTGCAGGATGGAAGCCGTTCCTAGTAAGGCCGCCTTTTGCCCTGGTTGCTCAGCCAACAGTCCTGAGTCCTGTAACCCATTTTTCACCAGATATCCAGGAACTCCAATATCTAGTGCGGACCTTGTTAACTCGGGCGACATCCGAGCCGGTATGGCATTCTGAAATTTACGTCTCACCATATTTTTTATGGGAGAGACACTCTTTGTCTGACTCCTCTGATGAGACCTGTCCAGTGTGGTTGAACCTCTGGCATAGCTCTCATCTTCCTCAGAGTACACAAGCCCCACAACCACGTCAAGGTAGTGCCTCACTGGGGGTTGTTGTTGTTGTTGTCGTCGTTATTATTATTATTATTATTATTGTTTATATTAAACTCTACTCCAAATGGGGTCTGATTAAAGCCAGGGAGGGCAGCCATGCTGAAGTGACCTGAACCCAGCCTTGTCCATCCATTATCCACAAAATGGAGGAAGAAATTGAACTGCAATCCTGAATACCTGCTTGACTTTTTTGCCTTCCTTCAGGTTATTCTTGGGCTCTGTCTGCTCCCCCCCATCCCACCGATAATCACGAATAAAACCTTGGCTTTATTGTTCTATCAAACTACCTCGGGCAGTAAAGAGAGGGACTCTTTGACCGTCCCCGATGTTGGTTTTGCGTTGGGCGGACCCTGGGATGTATTCCACTGAGTCCACAAGTTAGACAACTGCTGGGGGACGTTTGACAAGGTGGTGGTCCCGGTGGACTGGGCATATTCCACCTGGAAAGAGAGAAAGAAGCTTTAGTACAGCTAGTCCTCTACTTACAACTGCCCAAAGTGTGAAAGAAAGATTGCAGATCTTACAACAGCTCATTTAGTGACTGTTTGAAGGCACGACCATTATTCACACTTAACGACCATTGCCACATCCCTTTCGTCACGAGACCAAAATTGAGATACTTGACATCTGACTCGTATTTACGACGGTTACAATGTCGCTGGGACATGGGAATCCCCCTTTTGCAATCTTCTGACAACCAAAGTCAGTGGGGGAAGCCAGATTCACTTAACAACTGTGCTACTAACTTAATTGCAATTCCCTTAACAACTGTGAGAAGAAAATTCATAAAATGGGGCAAAACTCACTTAACAAATGTCTCGTTTAGCAACAGAAATTCTGGGCTCCACTGTGTTTGTAAGTCAAGGGCTAAGTGTATTCAGCTCAAGAATGAGTCTGATGCCAGGGATGATAATATAGGTATTCCTCGACTTACAACCATTATTAAGACCAAAATTGCTACTGCTAAGGTGACCACGTGACCCCCTGGGACACTGCAACCATCGTAAATATGAGACAAAAGCATCTGAATTTTGAACATGTGACCACAGGGAAGCTGCAATGGTCATCAGTGTGAAAAACAGTCATAATTACTTTTTCAGTGCTGTTGTAACTTTGAACGGTCACTAAATGAACTGTCGTAGGTTGGGGGCTACCTGTATGATGATAGAGAACTTTGAAACAAGGATGGAGGACATATGATAGCAAAGAACTTTGGAATAAGGATGGAGGACATATGATAACAGAAACTTTGAAGCAAGGACATATGATAGCAGAGATCTTTAAAACAAGGATTGAGGACATATAATAGCAGAGAACTTTGAAACAAGGATGGAGGACACATGATAGTAAACTTTGGAATAAGGATGGAGGACATATGATAACAGAAACTTTGAAGCAAGGACATATGATAGCAGAGATCTTTAAAACAAGGATTTAGGACATATAATAGCAGAGAACTTTGAAACAAGGATGGAGGACATATGATAGTGAACTTTGGAATAAGGATGGAGGACATATGATGGAAAAGAACTTTGAAACAAGGACATTTGATAGCAGAGAACTTTGAAACAAGAATGGAGGACATATGATAGTGAACTTTGGAATAAGGATGGAGGACATATGATAACAGAGAACTTTGAAGCAAGGTCATATGATAGCAGAGAACTTTGAAACAAGGATGGAGGACATATGATGGTAGAGAACTTTGAAACAAGAATGGAGGACATATGATAGTAAACTTTGGAATAAGGATGGAGGACATATGATGGAAAAGAACTTTGAAACAAGGACATATGATAGCAGAGAATTTTGAAACAAGGATGGAGGACACATGATAGCAGAGAACTTTGAAGCAAGGATGGAGGACATGATAGCAGAGAACTTTGGAATAAAAATGGAGGATATATGATGGTAGAGAACTTTGAAGCAAGGATGGAGGACATATGATAGAACTTTGGAATAAGGATGGAGGAGTTGTAGTGGTGAACTTTAAAACAAGGATGGAGGACATATGATAGCAGAGAACTTTGGAATAAGGATGGAGGACATATGATGGTAGAGAACTTTGAAACAAAGATGGAGGACATATGATAGCAGAGAACTTTGGAATAAGGATGGAGGACATATGATGGTAGAGAACTTTGAAACAAGGATGGAGGACATAAGATGGTAGAGAACTTTGAAACAAGGATGGAGGACATATGATGGAAGAGAACTTTGAAATAAGGATATATGATAGCAGAGAACTTTGAAACAAGGATGGAGGACATATGATAGCAGAGAACTTTGGAATAAGGATGGAGGACATATGATGGTAGAGAACTTTGAAACAAGGATGGAGGACATATGATGGTAGAGAACTTTGAAACAAGGATGGAGGACATATGATGGAAGAGAACTTTGAAATAAGGACATATGATAGCAGAGAACTTTGAAACAAGGATAGAGGACATATGATAACAGAGAACTTTGGAATAAGGACGGAGGGCATATGATGGTAGAGAACTTTGAAACAAGGATGTGATGGTGGTGGGACTCGCCTCTTCCACCTCCTCCTCAGACCTACCATCTCTAAGATCTGATCAAGCAGCGAGAGACTTTCGTGTGTATTTTGACGCGCTGCCTTGATTTGGTGCAACACAATTTTGAAGGCCCGGTTCCTCAGCTGGGTCGAAAGCGAATTGATCCTCACGAAACAACCTTCCTTGCAAAGATCCTGCATAGACGTGTCCACTTCCCCAGAGGTGGCATTGGAAAGGGCTGAGAAAACACAACCACACATTTCCTTGATATGGAAGCGTCGGTGTGAATCGAGGTCTTTGGTGTTTAAAAAGAATTTAGGTTGAACATCACCTCACAGTGCTGGGCAGTCACCTGATGTCATAGTAGAGATAGTCCCTGACATACGACCGTGATGAAGCCTGCCCATTACGGTCACTTGTTCGATCAGTCATAAAACAGGTTGGTTATGTGACCGATCCAATTTTAGGACCTTTTTGGTGATAGTCTTTAAGCGAAATGCAGTGGTCGTTAAGCAACCGCAGCAGTTATTAAGCAAATACCTAAGTGAACCAATGATTCACCGTGGAGAGGTTTTGCCCAAAACTGAAAATTAGGTTTTCAGCAAAACTGTAATAAAACATAGTCATGTGACTGTGGGAAATTGCAGATGGCTATCAATGCAACCATATTACCGAGTGCCTAAAATTAGCTCGTGTGACTATAGAGAGAATTTGACTTTGAATCCAGGTTGCCAAGTCCCCTTGTCAGTTTCTACCTTATGCTGGCTTGTGCTTCGCTACCAAGCAGGGACAGTTTGCCGTGAATTCTGAGGAGGAAGGATGGAAGGGAGAATGTTTGGGGGAAAGGAGAAGTAACTTCTGTATCTTCCTGAGATGCTGCTTCAAGGTCATCCGGCTGGGAGAAGAAGGCAACTGCATACCAAACTATGCTTGAAGTAATCGTTCTGAAAACATCTTGCTTGAACCTGATTAGTCATTGTGTGTGTGTGTGTGTGTTCACGCACGCGCACGTGTGCAATGGGAAGCAGTTAAGGGAGGGAAAAGTTGAACTTAGGGGTTTGGGCGCATGCTTCTCAATTCTGGCTTTGCATGACTTCTAATAAAAATATACTTCAGGTCTGGACCTTAGCAGAAGACCCACAAATTGTCCCCCACCACCACATGTGTCCGCTCCCACCCTGATGAGGTTCTTCACCAATGGCTTATCTAGGAGAGCTTCAGCTGCCCCAAAGAATTGGCTGAGACCTACTTCTGAAGCTCCCAAACAACTGGAAACATCTGTCAAGGAGCTGGCCTATTCCCTCTAGGAACTCTCAGTCAAGATTACCCATGACGCTAAGAAAGGGTTTTGAAAAGCTATAAAACATTGGAGGAAAAACAAGAGTTAGGAGATTTGTCACAAGAGTCTTCATCTCCAACTACTGAGGCCCGTTTCTCACCCTTGTTGGACTCTGGTGCTGGAAGGTAATAATTCAGCCATTCCTCGGATTTACTCAGCGCCCGCTCAATGGTGTCCGCAAAGACCTGTCCCACGGGCGATACCACGAATGAGCTGAGGCTGGTGGCCATAGCTGAAGCCTTTTCCTTCCCAGAGAGAGAAGATATCTCTTCGTTGGTGGCCTTCTCCTTTCCTCGTTGGGATAAGAGTCTCCCCTTGTGGGTTACCACAATGCTCTCCGCTTCTTCCTTCTTGGGCCATGGATGGAAGCAAGAGGAACAGCAGGAAAAGGGAGAAGAGACATGAAGCACGGGGGTTGACTAGGCTGATGGTTGATCTGGTTGATGGGTTGAGCAGGAGGTTGGACTAGGAAAGGGGTCGGCAACCTAAACACTCAGAGGGCCACTTGGACCCATTTCCCACAGAAAAGAAAACACCGGGAGCCGCAAAAACCGTGTGCATGCACGTGCATGCACGCAGAAGGGGGGGCTTGATAGAAGAGTTTAATTAAAAAGGAATAGAGGCTGCTGTGCATAAGTTCTCTCTCTCTCTTCCTCTCTTTGTCTCCTTCCCTCTCTCCCCTCCCCTCTCCCTCTCTCCGATCTTTTGCTCACCTGGCAAGCTGGCTTCACGCTGTTCTCTGACAAGCTGACATACATTCTTATTGGGCTGGCTCTCTCCTGCCCTTGGTCTGCCAGTCTCTCTCTCTCTCTCTCTCTCTCTCTCTCTTTCTCTCTCTCTCTCTCTCTCTCTCTGTGTGTGTGTCTGTGTGTGTGTGTGTGGGTGAGAGAGAGAGAGAGAGAGAGAGACAGAGACAGAAAGAGAGAGCTGCTGCTTCCTGCTTTCTGTGGCGACACAGCAAAGGCAGGAGCCCCACCTAATAAGCTTGTCAGCTTGTCGGAGAACAGCGTGAGGCAGAAGATCGGAGAGAGAGAAAAGGGAAGCGCAAGTGCCTCTCTCTGTCTCTCTGTCTCTCTCTCTCTGCAAATGGTGGAGGAGGACTGGAAGACACAGTTGAAGGCTCAAAGAGTCACATGTGGCTCCGGAGCCACGGGTTGCCAACCCGTGGACTAGAAGACCTCCAGGATTCCTTCCAACCCTGTTATTCTAAGTGACAAAGGGGCTTTTTCAAAAGGCAACTGGATTTTGTTCGTCCTTGAAGAAGTTTCGCTTCTCATCCAAGAAGCTTCCTCAGTTTCATTCTTCAGTTCAGTTCTCCAGAACTGAAGGAAGTGTCTTGAATGAGAAATGAAATGTCCAAGCATCCAGATTTGGATTGTGTGATGGTGGGGATGCTGTGAGGGTGGTAAATGTGAGGACCGTTATAAGTCCCTTTTTTTTTCAGTACAGTCGTAACTTCAAATGATCGCTAAGCAAATGGCTGTAAATCAACTAACTGGATACATTGGTTTTTCCACCTTTATACAGTAGTGGCCAAAATGGTGGAAACCTTTTGGGAAAAAGTTTATTTTTGAGGTTTGATGGCTAATAACACCATTTTTCTGGAGGAGTACCATAAAATTATATATCAATGGAAAGATAATTTAATCAAGCATGTAATGCAACAAAGTTGGTTCAATTATCTGTACTGTATTCTATGAAAAGTTATAGCCAAATAACCAAAAAAAGGAAGCACAACTTGCTCAGGTTGATATCAGGTAGCGTTCCTTCATCTGATTGTAGCCAATGAACATGAGTGTTTAGAGAGCCAATCAGGTATCATCTTGTTTTGGCAATGAGCCAATCAGATCACAGTAGGATCCAGTGATTGATGTCATGTATTGAAGCTGAGAGGAGGACATTTGTCAGTGTGTTATGTGATCGCTGCCAAGTTGGTTGGGGTTTTTTGTGTTCTTTCATTTCAAAATAATAAAGTAATAAATATTCAAAGTAATAAAATAAAAGTAATGGTGCAAAAAGTTGACCAGTCGCCCAGAAAGCGATGTAAAATAGTATGATTAAGTGAAGAAGGCCACGTTATAAAGAAATTAGGAGAAAAATGGGTGGAAACTTGACCAAAGCTGGCATTTCTACTGTACACTTTTCCCAAAAGGTTTCCACAATTTTGGCCACTGCTGTAGGTCAACACTTTGTCTGATATTAAATACAATATCTGACATCTAGTAGAATCAGACAGGTCTGAAAAAAATTCAGGCAGTTCTCAGCTTACGTCCAAAATTGAGCCCAAAACCTCCGTTGCTAAGTGAAGACAATTGGTAAGTGAATTTTGCCCCATTTTACGACCTTTCTTGCCGCATTTGTAACACAGTTGTGAAGTGAATCTGGCTTCCCCATTGCCTTTGGGGTCGTAAGAGGGGATTACAGGAAGTCCTCGACTTACGACCACAATTGAGCCCAAAATTTCCGTTGCTAAGTGAAGACAATTGGTAAGTGAATTTTGCCCCATTTTACGACCTTTCTTGCCGCATTTGTAACACAGTTGTGAAGTGAATCTGGCTTCCCCATTGCCTTTGGGGTCGCAAGAGGGGATTACAGGAAGTCCTCGACTTACGACCACAATTGAGCCCAAAATTTCCGTTGCTAAGCGAGAAAGTTGTTAAGTGAATTTTGCCCCATTTTACGACCTTTCTTGCCGCATTTGTCAAGTGAATGACGGCAGTTGTTAAGTGAATCTGGCTTTCCACCCGTTGACTCAGCTCGTCAGAAGGTCGCAAAAGGGCATCACATGACCCTGGGACGCTGCGACCGTCATAAATATGAACCGGTTACGAAGCATCCGAATTTTGATTACGTGACTACAGGGCTGCTGCAACCTGTCATAAATGTGAAGCATGTCACATTTTTCACAGCACCATTTTAACTTCGAACCGTCACTAAATGAATGGATGTAAATTGACGACTTTTTGTATGTTTTCAGGATGGGAACACAGAGTCCTACATCATAAGGACTCTACCCAGTGGAACAGTTTTGCCTCCAGAAATCATGGGAGCTCCGTTACTGGAGATTTTAAAGAAGAGACTAGACAGTCATTTGTCTGAAATGGTATAGTTCTCCTGCTTGAGTAGGGGGCTGGACTAGAAGACCTCCAAGGTCCCTTCCAGCTCTATTCTATTCTATTCTATTCTATTCTATTCTATTCTATTCTATTCTATTCTATTCTATTCTATTCTATTCTATTCTTTCCATTCTGTAATTCTATTCTGTAATTCTATTCTATTCCATTCTGTGATTTTATTCCATTCTGTGATTCTATTCTATTCTATTCTATTCTATTCTATTCTATTCTATTCTATTCTATTCTATTCTATTCTATTCTATTCTATTCTGTAATTCTATTCCATTCTATAATTCTATTCTTTCCATTCTGTAATTCTATTCTACTCGGTGATTCTATTCTATTCTGTAATTCTATTCTGTAATTCTATTCTGTAATTCTATTCTGTAATTCTATTCTATTCTATTCTATTCTATTCTATTCTATTCTATTCTATTCTATTCTATTCTATTCTATTCTATTCTTTCCATTCTGTAATTCTATTCTATTCTGTAATTCTATTCTATAATTCTATTCTGTAATTCTATTCTATTCCATTCTGTAATTCTATTCTATTCCATTCTGTGATTTTATTCCATTCTGTGATTCTATTCTATTCTATTCTATTCTATTCTATTCTATTCTATTCTATTCTATTCTATTCTATTCTATTCTATTCTATTCTATTCTGTAATTCTATTCCATTCTGTAATTCTATTCTTTCCATTCTGTAATTCTATTCTATTCCATTCTGTAATTCTATTCTACTCGGTGATTCTATTCTATTCTATTCTATTCTATTCTATTCTATTCTATTCTATTCTATTCTATTCTATTCTATTCTGTAATTCTATTCTATTCCATTCTGTGATTCTATTCTATTCTATTCTATTCTATTCTATTCTATTCTATTCTATTCTATTCTATTCTATTCTGTAATTCTATTCTTTCCATTCTGTAATTCTATTCTACTCGGTGATTCTATTCTATTCTATTCTATTCTATTCTATTCTATTCTATTCTATTCTATTCTGTAATTCTATTCTATTCCATTCTGTGATTCTATTCTATTCTATTCTATTCTATTCTATTCTATTCTATTCTATTCTATTCTATTCTATTCTATTCTATTCTGTAATTCTATTCTATTCTACCCAGGTGCAGTTTTGGGAAATGAGTCTGAAAAGCGCCTACCTTTGGTTCTGTTTGGGTTGGTGCTTCGGTCTCTGGATGATGCATTGTCGCAATTTCTTGTATGATCGTATGAAGCCCCTTTGGGACCATCTCAAAGACAGGTTTGGTCTGGTGGAGAAGACAAAAGAAGTCAGCTTCTTGAAGGGCCAAATTGTTACGGAGTGTGAATGTTGCTTTTCAAGAGAATTTTCGTTCCTTTCACCTGCTACTTACTTTTTTAAGAAGATGGTGGTCAAATCCACAACTTTACCCTTATTGAGGTAGAACACTTTGACTACAAGTAAAGATTCCAGTCAAGGAGAAGACTGGATGTCCAAAAAGTACTTTTTTCAGGAGACTTTCTTTTTTTTCTTTGAAGACGTTTCGCTTCTCATCCAAGAAGCTTCTTCAGCTCTGACTGGATGGTGGGAAATGGAAGGATTTATACTCCATGCAGACAGCTGGTCATTTGCCTTCTTTTGGAGAGTCGTTGAGGCCACTTGGAGGTTTGTCTATGTCCTCAAGGTCAGCTGAGTGGTATACCCTCTCTCAATAGAGGGGGAGGATATGACATCGTCTATCTCCAATCTACAACACAGTCCTTTCAGCCGTTCCAAGAAGGCCCCACACCCATTTGCACCCCTCAGATGACCCAGTGGACACAGATAAACCTCCAGGTAGCCTCAACGACTCTCTAAAAGAATGCAAATGACGGGCTGTCTGCAAGGAGTATAAATCCTTCCCTTCCCCACCATCCAATCAGAGCTGAAGAAGCTTCTGAGAGGAGAAGCGAAACGTCTTCAAAGGAAAAACAAGAAAGTCCAGTTACCTCTTGAAAAAGCATCCTTGGGACAACCCTGAGAATCTCCATAAACATTCAGAAGACTGGATAGAAGCAGGCCCAGTGGGGTTGGGAAGATGAGAGAAGAAAAAATGGGTGGAAATAACCAGGAAACAGATTTTAGAGGGCTGTGAGGACAATATCCACAATGGATATTATGGATCAGTGAACTAGATTGCTCTCAAAGATGGTTGGCTGGAGGCCATCTGCTTGGGATTCTGGAGTCATGGATTCCTGGGATTTGAACTAGAGGAGCTCAGAGATTCCAAATTCCCAACTCTTCCTTCCCATGATTCTGGGAGAACATTTCAAACAATAAGGGGCCTCCAGATCATCTCCAAGGCCCAAACCCAACTGATGGTTTTTCTGAGTCTGAATTTCTCAAAGGGAAGGAACACCATACCTTCTCGAACAATATATGAAGGACTGAGCCTTCCTCAAAGGATGTTGGTTGAGGAATCTGTGTTTCCTGTGGAGGAGGAGATGGGAAGATTGGTGGAGTCTTCTCCGGAAGCGGAACAAATCCTGAAAAAAAAAAAAGAATCCCATTTCAATTATGGGATTGGAGAAGTCTCTTGTCCTTCCCTCAATAAGTCGGCAATAGATGGAAACTAATCAAGGAGAGAAGCAACCCAGAACTAAGGAGACATTTCCTGACAGTGAGAACAATTAACCAGTGGAACTACCTGCCTCCAGAAGTTGTGAATGCTCCAACCCTGGAAGTTTTTAAGAAGAGACTAGACAGCCACTTGTCCGAAATGGTATAGGGTTTCCTGCCTGAGCAGGGGGTTGAACTAGAAGACCTCCAAGGCCCCTTCCAACTCTGTTATTCTGTTCTATTCTATTCTGTTCTGTTCTGTTCTGTTCCATTCCATTCCTTCCTTTCTATTCTGTTCTGTTCTGTTCCGTTCCGTTCCGTTCCTTCCTTCCTTCCTTCCTTCCTTCCTTTCTTCTATTCTATTCTATTCTATTCTATTCTATTCTATTCTATTCTATTCTATTCTATTCTATTCTATTCTTTCTGTAATTCTCTTCTCTTCCCCTTCCCTTCCCTTCCATTCCATTCCATTAATTATTATTAACCTTGTTATGTGATAAATACAGGTAGTCCTCGACTTACAACAATAATTCCATTCTCAATTACGGTCGTAAGCAGAGGACTATCTCCATAGCCATCTATTCTCCAAAGCACCAGAGGGCAGGACGAGAAACAACGGATGGAAGCTCATCAAGGAGAGAAGCAACCCGGAACTAAGGAGACGCTTCCTAGCCGTGAGGACGATTGACCAGTGGAACTCCTTGCCTCCAGAAGTTGTGGGCGCTCCATCCCTGGAGGTTTTTCAGAAGAGACTGGACTGTCATTGGTCTGAAATGGGATAGGGTCTCCTGCCTGAGCAGGGGGTTGGACTAGATGACCTCCAAGTTCCCTTCCCAACTCTGGGATTCAATTACAGACAACGCTTACGTGGAGCTTCAGAAGGAGGTGGCAAGATGGCCAGAGCTTCACTCTTTGGCACAGGACGGGATGGTGAGAGCTCCTTCTCAGCAGCTTTGGGTTCCTCAAGAATAGCTCTCCGTTCATCCTTAAGTTGTTCCACTGAGCTCGATTCGAGCAAGATAATGATGGGTCCAGTGGGTGTGTGTAAGGTGTCCAATGTCTTCTTGGATGGCATCTCGGTTGTCTTCTCTTCGTGTTGAACGGCTCGGTCCTCAGTCTGGATCTCTTTTTTCTCCTACAAAGGGGATTGCAGAAAAATGAGAACAGCTGAGGAGGGACAAAATGTATTTGGGGCTAGATCAGTGGTTCTCAACCTTTTTAATGCTGCGACCCCCAACCGGTCGTAAGCCGAGGACTACTCAACTGGTGCAGCAGCACCGTTTGCAGAATGGGACTTTTGGCGGGCTCAGCAGGGCAGAGACAGCCTGGACAATTCCTATTGGCTTTTGAAAGCCAATAGAATTAGACTCTATTCAAGAGAGTCTATTCTATTGGCTTTCAAAAGCCAACCGAATAAAAGGGAGTAACACAGCTAAGGAAAAGGGGGGAAAAATGGTGGACTGCATTGTTTGGCGACCCCCGTGAAATGGTCGTTCGACCCCAAATGGGGTCCCGACCCACAGGTTGAGAATCACTGGGCTAGATGAAAGAAACAGAAATAGAACACACGGCGTCATATTTTATGAAGGGTAAACAGCGGACTTTGGGAAATCTCTCATCCTGCTTCACCACGTAGGAAGAACGGTTGCAGGAATTGGGTATGGCTCGTTTAATGAAGAGAAGGACTCGAGGTGATGTGATAACGGTCTTCCAAGATCTCAGGGGTGGTCTCAAAGAAGAGGCAGCCAAGCTATTCTCCAAAGCAGAGGTCCCCAACCTTTTGGGCACCAAGGACCAATTCCGTGGAGAGAGGTTTTTCCACGGACCGGAGGGTGCGTGGTGTTGTGTGCTGCCTTAATCTCGTGGATGGGGCTTTGCTTCTTTGTGTGGCCCAGTTGCTGGCATGACGCAGCCCAGTACTGGTCCACGGACCGGGGATTGGAGACTCCTGCTATAGTCAAGCTATTCTCCAAAGCGCCTGAAGGCAGGACAAGAAGCAACGGATGGAAACAAATCAAGGAGAGAAGCAACCTAGAACTAAGGAGAAACTTCCTGACAGTGAGAACAATTAACCAGTGGAACTACCTGCCTCCAGAAGCGGTGAATGCTCCAACACTGGAAGTTTTTAAGAAGAGACTGGACAGCCATTTGTCCGAAATGGTGTAGAGTTTCCTGCTTGAGCTGGAGGCTGGACTAGATGACCTCTAAGGTCTCTTCCAACTCTGTTATTCTGTTTGTAGTCTAACAGAGAAGTC
>JAKSXO010000020.1:6933423-7068423 GCA_024509115.1 Crotalus helleri | reverse complement strand
TACCTCTTCACACTGCTTTATAGCCCTCTCTAAGCGGTTTACAGAGTCAGCCTATTGTCCCCCAAAATCTGGGTCCTTCTTTTACTGACCTCGGAAGGACAGAAGGCTGAGTCAACCCTGAGCCGGTCAGGATCGAACTCCTGGCAGTGCGCAGAGTTAGCCTGCAATATCATACTCTAACCACTAGGAGGGAGGGAGGAAGGAAGGAAGGGAGGGAGGGAGGGAGGGCAACAGCAATAGCACTTGGACTTATATACCTCTTCACACTGCTTTATAGCCCTCTCTAAGCGGTTTACAGAGTCAGCCTATTGTCCCCCAAAATCTGGGTCTTTCTTTTACTGACCTCGGAAGGACAGAAGGCAGAGTCAACCCTGAGCCGGTCAGGATCGAACTCCTGGCAGTGGGCAGAGTTAGCCTGCAATATCATACTCTAACCACTAGGAGGGAGGGAGGAAGGAAGGAAAGAGGGAAAGGAAGGAAGGAAGGAAGGAAGGAAGGAAGGAAGGAAGGAAGGGAGGGAGGGAGGGAGGGGGGGGCAACAGCAATAGCACTTGGACTTATATACCTCTTCACACTGCTTTATAGCCCTCTCTAAGCGGTTTACAAAGTCAGCGTATCGCCCCCAGCAATCACTTAAGAACTGTTTCACTTAGCAATGGACATTGTGGGCTCAATTGTGTTCGTAAATCGAGGACCGTCTCTCTCTCTCTCTCTCTTTCTCTCTCTCTCTCTCTCTCTCTCTCTCTCTCCCTCTCTCTCATCTATCTATCTATCTATCTATCTATCTATCTATCTATCTATCTATCTATCTATCTATCTATCTATCTATCATCAAGGTCAGGGGTAGGCAACCTTGGCTCTTTTATGACTGGTGGACTTCAACTCCCAGAATTCCTGAGCCAGCATGGGGGAACTATGGCCCCCTCATGACTCGTGGACTTCAACTCCCAGAATTCCTGAGCCAGCATGGGGGAAACTTTGGTCCCTTCATGACTCATGGACTTCAACTCCCAGAATTCCTGAGCCAGCATGGCTCAGCATGGAAACCTCTCCCTTTCCCCTCAGGAATTCTGGGAGTTGAAGTCCACGAGTCATAAAAGAGCCGAGCTTGCCTACCCCTGGGCTAGGGACATGGGAGCCATATAATTTAATAATTAGCAACCAATAAATAAATAAGTGCCCTTTCCCTCCGATTGTTCACCCCATAGGAAAAAAAAGAGCGACAATACCGTTTTCTCCTCCCGCAGGTACATAGTCTGTGACATAGGATCGGAGGAACCAGCAACCATCTTATATGCTTCTGAGCTCCAAACTAAATAAAAATAATAATTCAATTTGTTTGATCACAAACATTGATATATCCTGGCTCTCCTTCAACTGGTTCAACCCTTCCATTCCAGACTTTCCAGGACAAAATTGACCTCTGTTTTTCATAATTCTTCCATTTCATAATTTTGGGCCCCCACCACCTTCAACCATCCTGGAAATCATAATGCGGGATGTTAAATGACGTTTGCCACAAGCCAGTTTGCTGGGAGGGGGGCACGGGTGGGGGGGGGTTCAGGGTGTGGTTGTGGGGTTTCAGTCCATGCCCTTCCTCTGTCGTGTAAGGAAAACAGGACACTAGTCCTCATGGTTCCAAAATAAGAATGGGCTGGTTTAGGTAGGAATTACAATCAGTAGTAGCACCTGAAGTGGGTGGAGTTAACTCCTGGAGGGGAGACCACTAAGAAATACCAAAGCCATAGGCTTAACTTCCAAGTGTGGTCTTACCAAGGCATTATAAAGTGTTAATATCATTTTATAATGCCTTGGTAAGACCACACTTAAAATACTGATTTTGGTCGCCACAAGGTAAAAAAGAAGTTGAGACTCTGGAAAGAGCAACAAAGTTGATTAAAGGTCTATGAAGAGCGATTACAGGAATTTGATATGTCTAGTTTAATGAAGAGAAGGACGAGGGGGGACATGATAGCAATCTTCCAATATCTCAGGGGCTGCCCCAAAGAAGAGGCAGTTAAGCTATTCTCCAAAGCACCTGAAGGCAGGACAAGAAGCAACGGGTGGAAACTAATCAAGGAGAGAAGCAACCTGGAACTAAGGAGAAACTTCCTGACAGTGAGAACAATTAACCAGTGGAACAACCTGCCTCCAGAAGTGGTGAATGCTCCAACACTGGAAGTTTTTAAGAAAAGATTGGAAAACCATTTGTTTGAATGGTATAGGGTTTTCTGCCTGAGCAGGGGGTTGGACTAGAAGACCTCTAAGGTCCCTTCCAACTCTAAACTAGGAAATCTCAAAAACACTTGTGAAAAAGACAACAGTTGTGGGGTCCTTGGGGCTCTCTGAGGCTGACTGTTTTCTTGCAGACGTTTCATGACCCAACTAGGTAACATCATCAGTGCTAGAAAGGAGTGTGGGGTTTGCTCTCTGTTGATATAAATGTGGCTGGCCCTGTCAGTGTTCGTGGGAATAATTCCTTGATTAGCCTGTGATTTACTCTTTGAATGTGTACCTGAATAGGTAGCTCTTTGACAGGGGTATTGTTCACTGTTTGTTGGTCTGGTGCAGGGATAGACAACCTTGGCTCTTTTATGACTCAAGGACTTCAACTCCCAGAATTCCTGAGCCAGCCATGCTGAGGGGAAAGGGAGAGGTTTCCAAGCTGAGCCATGCTGGCTCAGGAATTCTGGGAGTTGAAGTCTACGAGTCATGAAGGGGCCATAGTTTCCCCATGCTGGCTCAGGAATTCTGGGAGTTGGAATTCTGGGGTAGTATCAAGATGACGTGAAGTGTTAATGCCACTTTACAAGGCCTTGGTAAGGCCACACTTGGAATACGGCATCCAGTTTTCGTCACTGCAATGTAAAAAAGATGTTGAGACTCTAGAAAGAGAAGAGCAGCAAAAATGATTAGGGGACTGGAGGCTAAAGCATATAAGGAACGGCTGCTGGAATTGGGCATGTCTAGTTTAATGAAGAGAAGGACGAGGGGGGACATGATAGCAGTCTTCCAGTATCTCAGGGGCTGCCCCAAAGAAGAGGGAGTCAAGTTATTTTCCAAAGCGCCTGAAGGCAGGACAAGAAGCAACGGGTGGAAACTAATCAAGGAGAGAAGCAACCTGGAACTAAGGAGAAACTTCCTGAC
Organism: Crotalus helleri; assembly: GCA_024509115.1. NCBI lineage: Eukaryota > Metazoa > Chordata > Lepidosauria > Squamata > Viperidae > Crotalus > Crotalus helleri. Next base: position 7,065,276 of record JAKSXO010000020.1, on the reverse strand, counting down.
AGTTAGAACAATTAACCAGTGGAACAACCTGCCTCCAGGAGCGGTGAATGCTCCAACACTGGAAGTTTTTAAGAAGAGACTGGACAGCCATTTGTCCGAAATGGTATAGGGTTTCCTGCCTGAGCAGGGGGTTGGACTCGATGACCTCCAATGTCCCTTCCAACTTTACTATTACTATTACTACTACTACTACTACTACTACTACTACTACTACTACTACTACTACTACTACTACTACTACTACTACTACTATTATTAAGTTCACGAGTCATGAAGGGGCCATAGGTCTCCCATGCTGGCTCAGGAATTCTGGGAGTTGAAGTCCACGAGTCATAAAAGAGCCAAAGTTGCCTACCCCTGGTCTAGTGTTAATCTTGATGGCCATCAACAGGCACATAGAGATAAGCAACGTTTACATATCATTCAAAAGAGATCATCTAAAGGCCCAAAATGAAACAAATAAAAAGAGCAAAACACCGCCCTGTCAGCAATCAACACAGAGATAAGCAGAGAGCAACATCAAAATTAATACTAGACCAACAATCGAACAGTAAACAATAGTCTAATAATCAAGGCGCTATCAGTTCAAATATAGGTAGTCCTCGATGTGCCACAATTGTGACCAACATTTCTATTGTTAAGTGAGATCGTTGTTAAGTGAGCATGGCCCCCTTTTACGAACTTTCTTGCCACAGTGCAGTTGTTAATGATGAGTAAAGTTGTATTAAGTGAATGTGGCTTCGGTAGACAGGAGGTCGAAAAAGGGGATCACATGACACTAGGACACTGCAACCATCATAAATAGGAGTCAGTTGCCAGGCATCTCCATTTTGTTCACGTGACCAGGGGGGATGCCACAACGATTGTAACTGTTGAAAAAAGGTCATGTTGCTTTCTTCAGTGTTGTAACTTTGGACAGTCACTAAATGAACTGTTGTAAGTTGAGGATTTCCTGTAAGTTAACCATAAACAACAGCCTCATCAAGGAATCACCAAAAGCACTCCCACCAATACTGACAAGGCAAGACAGTGTAGATAAACAGAGAGCAAACCCCACTGACTCCCTTCTAGCACTGATGATGTTACCTAGTTGGGTCATGAAACGTCTGCAAGAAGACAACCAAGTTCAGAGAGCACCAAAGACCCCACAGTCCTGCTCCTCCTCCTCCTCCTCCTCTTCCTCCTCCTCCTCCTCCTCCTCCTCCTCCTCCCTGCAAACCCACTCCCTTCTAGCACTGATGATGTTACCTAGTTGGGTCATGAAACGTCTGCAAGAAAACAACCAAGTTCAGAGAGCACCAAGCACCCCACAATCCTGCTCCTCCTGCTGCTTCTCCTCCTCCTGCTCCTCCTCCTCCTCCAACCCCATATTCCCTTCTGGCACTGATGATGTTACCTAGTTGGGTCATGAAACGTCTGCAAGAAAACAAGCCAGCTCAGAGAGCACCAAGCACCCCACAATCTTCCTCCTGCTCCTGCTCCTGCTCCTCCTGCTCCTGCTTCTCCTCCTCCTCTAACCCCATATTCCCTTCTGGCACTGATGACGTTACCTAGTTGGGTCATGAAAGGTCTGCAAGAAAACCACCAAGTTCAGAGAGCACCAAGGACCCCCCCCAATTCATCCCTGAGCTCCAAATATTCTCTTCCATTGGTCAAGAGAACAACAAGCGATGTTTCTGGCCCAAAAGAGAGTCAGCAGGGATGGTCTATGTAGTCGCACAGACTGAAGCCAAAGCTGAAGGGTGGAAGGTCGCATGGAACTAGAGTATTTCATCACTTCTCCAGCCTCTTTGAAGGCGTCAGAAGCGGGATAGGAGCTACTTTTAATGAGCAGTGAGGCCTCCAAAATTCGCAAGCCAGGTCCATTCCTGGTTCCTCCCTCCCCCCCAGCTGACCGCTCTGCTTTTCCACTCACATTCTGCCATGATCTTGGCTTGCGAGAGCTGAAATTCAGGGCATCGTGGTTTCCCCACCCAGGCCAGCCACCATCCCAAGGGCGGCGGCCAAGGCTAAAGATTTTCCCATCATTCCAAGCGGTCCTTGTGATGTAGCGTGTGACGTCACAGATCGGGCGATGGGCCAGCTTTTCCCTGCAGTCGGGGTGGGGGCACTACAATGCCCAGTATCCACAACTATTTTTCTTGTATTTCCTTCTTTCTTCCTTTTTCTTGTATTTCCTTCCTTTCTTTGTTTCTTCCTATTTTGTTCCTTCTTCCTTTTTCTTGTCCTTCCTTCCTTCCATCTCTTTCTCTCTCTTCCTTTTCAATCATTTTCCTTCCTTCCTTCCTTCCTTCCTTCCTTCCTTCCTTCCTTCCTTCCTTCCATCCATCCATCCATCCATTTCTCTTATCTCTGCTTCTTTCCTCGCCTTCCTTCTTCCTCTCTTTCTCTATCTCTCCCTCTCCCTTCCTTTTCTATCCACCATCCTTCCTTCCTTCCTTCCTTCCTTCCTTCCCTTCCCTCTCCATCCTCTCCTCTTCACTTTTTCCCCTCCCTCCCTTCCTTTTGCTCCCTCCCTTCCTTCTTTCCTTCCTTCCTTCATCTCTTTCTCTCCCTTCTTTTTCTATCATTTTCCTTCCTTCCTCCCTTACACCCATCCATCTCTCTTATCCCTGCATCTTTCCTCACCTTCCTTCCTTCTTCCTCCCTTTCTCTATCTCTCCCTCTCCCTTCCTTTTCTATCTACCATTCTCCCTCCTTCCTTCCTTCTCTCTCTTCCCATCTTCCCCTCTTCATTTTCCCCTCCCTCCCTTCCTTTAGCTCCCTCCTTCCTTCCTTCCTTCCTTCCTTCCTTCCTTCCTTCCTTCCTTCCTTCCTCCTTCCCTCTTTTCCTTCCCTGTTTTTGCTTGGTTCCCTTGAGTTTGTTTATGTTCTTTTAAAAAAATTTTCATATATATATATTGTAAATAATAATCACAGCATGCACCAGATGCCCTGCTCACACACAATGGTGCTGCGCTCACGGCTGATGGGTGTTGCCCTTCCATCCTTAGTCTCTTTCTGGGCATCTCCCAAGTTTAAAACTGAGCAGAATGTGTGTGTTGTATGAAAGGCAAGTGCTTTGGTTAACCCAAGGGATATTAGCTGAGTGCATTGGTGGAGCCTTTGAGGCTCTGTGAGCCTGGGAGTTTCTTTGCAGACATTTCATTACCCAACTAGGTAATCTCATCAGTGCCAGAAGGGAGGAGGAGGAGGAGGAGGAGGAGGAAGAGGGGGAGAAGGAGGAGGAAGGAAGGAAGGAAGGAAGGAAGGAAGGAAGGAAGGAAGGAAGGAAGGAAGGAAGGAAGGAAGGAAGTGGAGTCTTGGTGCTCTCTGAATTTGGTTGTTTCCTTGTAGACGTTTCATGACCCAACTAGGTAACCTCATCAGTGCTAGAAGGGAGGAGGAGAGGGAGGAGGAAGAAGGAAGGAAGGAAGGAAGGAAGTGGAGTCTTGGTGCTCTCTGAGTTTGGTTGTTTCCTTGCAGACGTTTCATGACCCAACTAGGTAACCTTATCAGTGCTAGAAGGAAGTGGAGTTTGCAGGGAGAAGGAGGAGGAGGAGAAGTAAGTAAGTAAGTAAGTAAGTAAGTGCAGTCCTTGGTGCTCTTTGAGCTTGGTTGTTTCCTTGCAGACGTTTCATGACCCAACTAGGTAACCTCATCAGTGCTAGAAGGAAGTGGAGTTTGCAGGGAGGAAGAGGAGGAGGAGGAGGACTGTGGGGTTCTTGTTGCTCTCTGAGCTTGTTTGTTGTCTTGCAGACATTTCATGACCCAAACTAGGTAACATCCTCAGTGCTAGAAGGGAGTGGGGTTTGTGGGGGGGGGGGGGAGGAGGAAGGGGACTGTGGAGTCCTTGGTCCTTTCTGATCTTACAGTAGTTGTTTTCTTGCAGACATCTCATGACTCAACTAGTTAATACCATCAGTGTTAGGGCTTGCTCCCAGTTGCTTGTCCGGCCAGTACTGGTGGGGTTGCGTCTTTCTCCTCGGTAATTCCTTGATTAGAGGATTATTTTCTGCTTGAGTGTTTGTTTGGTGTTGTTTCCCGCTTATCTGAGTATTGGCTGCTGGAGGGGACCGTTCTGGTTTTTTTTTTCTCCCCCCAGCTTCTTTATTGTCTCTTTTGAATGGTGTGTAAAGGTGGTTTATCTCTGTGTGTCCGTCGATGACTAATTTGTCCGAATGCTAAATTTTCAGGAACTCCCTTGCATTTTTGGGGGTATTTAGTCTAGAATGCTCAGGTTGAAACCAGGGCTGAATCTGTCCACACGTTGTGAGACTGTGGAATTTTCATAATCGACTTACAACCGTTTGCTTAGTGACCGTTTGAAGTGACAAGGACACGGGAAAAAAAGTGACTTCAGAACATTTTTCACACGACCGTTGCAAGCATCCCTGGTGTCACATGATCCAAATTCAGATGCTCAACAACTGACTCATATTTACGACGGTTGCAGTGTCCCAGGGTCACTTGATCCTCTTTTTACGACCTTCTGACAAACCAAATCAAAAGGAAGCCAGATTCTCTTCTTAACTTACCAACTGCTGGGGTTCTCTTAAGGACTGTGGCAAGAGAGATGCTAAAATGGGGGAAAGCTTACTTAACAATTGTCTCGCATAGCAACGGAATTTTGGAACTCAGTCGTTGTCATAAGTCAAGGACTACCTGTATCCTGTTTAGGCGACCCAAACTTTTACCCTGTCCATTTCTAGCCTTTCATTGTTCCTTTTTCTGGAGGAAAAAAAAATATCTTGTATTCTTAAAGAAAAGCCCACGTCGGTTTTTGATGGTAACTGCTAAACCCCTTCCACAGAACTAACCAGGTTAAAAAATTGTACCCCATTTAACTTGACTTCCACTTCGATGGCAAATTTAAAAGCTATCTGCCTTTTACAACTGGCTAATAATCTTGTTTTTTGCTGCCACAGAAACGTAACTGGAACAAAATAAGAGAGAGCCAAACAGAAAAACTTTCCACCTGGGTGGCAGGGCCGTTATTTCGTAAACAGATTGGGGGTAAAAAAAAAAAAGACTAATGAAAAGGAGAGTTTTAGGAACTCTGGGTGGCCACCTGTTAATGGTGGAACTCCTTGCCACAAGATGGTGGTAAACTGGAAGGTGTTGAAAACCATTTTGCAATAGTTGTGTGAAAAATGACTGAGAGTCCTTTTTTTCAGTGCTGTTGTTAAATTTGAGAGGCTATAAATATATTGATGTAAGTCAAGGTCTACCTGTATTTGATTTGTATTTGAATAGAATAGAATAGAATAGAATAGAATAGAATAGAATAGAATAGAATAGGAGAGGAGCGGAGAGGAGAGAAGAGGAGAATAGAGAACAAAATAGAGAATAGAGAATACAATATAGTATATAGAGAATAGAATAGAATAGAGAACAGAATAAAGAACAGAGTAGAGAATAGAATACAGAATATAGAGAATAGAATAGAATAGAATATAGAGAATAGAATAGAATATAGAGAATAGAATAGAATAGAGAATAGAGAACAGAATAGAGAATAGAATATATAGAATAGAATAGAATAGAGCTGGAAGGGACCTTGGAGGTCTTCTAGTCCAGCCCCTGCTCAAGCAGGAGAACCTACACCATCTCAGACAGGTGATTGTCTAGTCTCTTCTTACAAACCTCCAGTGTTGGAGCGCCCATGATTTCTGGTGGCAAGCTGTTCCACTGCTTGATTGTCCTCACTGTCAGGAAGTTTCTCCTTAATACCAGGTTGCTTTTCTCCTTGACCAGTTTCCAACTATTGTTTCTCGTCCTTCCCCTCTGGTGCCCTAATGAACAAGCTGGCCCCCTCTGCCTTGTGGAAGACTGGCCCCCTCAGATACTGGAAGACTGCTATCATGTCTCCCCCATTTATTCTTGTCCTGCAGCCATTCTTCGTATGTTTTAGTCTCCAGGCCTTGGATCATCTTAGTTGTTCTTCTCTGAATTTTTTCCAAACTCTCAACATCTTCTTTGTGATATGGTGACCAAAATTGGTTGCAGTATTCCAGGTGTGGTCTTACTAGGGGTTTTATAGAGCGGTACCAATCCCTCGTGTGATCTTGATTCTATTCCTGTTTATACAACCCAGGATTGTATTAGCTTTTTTGGCTGCTGCTGCACACGGCTGGCTCATAGTCAAGGGATCGTCCACTAGGACTCCAAGGTCCCTCTCACAGTTGCTGTTTTTCAGCCAGATCTTGCCCAATCTGTACTTTTGGTTTTTCCTGCCTAAGTGTAAGACTTTGATTTTTTTCCACATTGAAACTCATTTTGTTGGATAGGCCCCATAGTTTGAGTTTTTGGGGATCCTGAGTTTGTCTTCTGGAGTGTTGGCTACTCCTGCCCGTTTGGTGTCATCTGCAAATTTGATGAGTTCCCCTTCAATTCCCTCATCTAAGTCATTTATGAAGATATTGAAGAGTGCTGGGCCTAAGACGGAACCATGTAGTACCCCACTGCTAACTTCTCTCTATGTCAGTGTTTCCCAAACTTGACAATTTTAAGGCATGTGGACTTCAACTCCCAGAATTCTGGGAGTTGAAGTCCTCATGCCTTAAAATTGTCAAGTTTGGGAAACACTGCTCTATGTGAATGTAGTGCTGTTGATGACTACTCATTGAGTATAGTTTGTCAGCCAGCTACAGATCCATCTGGTGGTGATGTTGTCTATTGTCTATTTGTATTATATTTGTATTGTTCTATTCTATTCTATTCTATTCTATTCTATTCTATTCTATTCTATTCTATTCTATTCTATTCTATTCCATTCCATTCCATTCCATATTCTACTCTACTCTATTCTATTCCTTATTCTATTCTGTTCTATTCTATTCTATTCCTAATTTTAATTCTAATTCTATCCTAATCCTAATCCTATTCTCTCAATTCAATCCCCATTAATGGAAATAGGACTTTGGTATGGTCCTGCACAATCTATATTCTTATAATTGGAAACTGAGTTTTCCTGTGTTGTTCCTTCTATTCCTAAGAAAAACTGACATACATAAATCAAAGACCTTCTCCATTCTTCCCTTTTCTACTTCCTTTTCAGTGTTATTCCCTTCTGTAGTTCCCCCCCCCATACGTTTTTTCCCTTGGCTGTTGTCCTTTCCCATTGCATACCCCCCCCCATTGCCTGCTGCTACGTGCATAAGCCATCTCTCAAGCTTCCAGTCCTCATGTTCCCCGCTTCTCATTCCCAATTAGCAAAAGCCACCTCATCCTATCACCTGGAACAAAACAATTGGGACAGTTGGATGACTACTACTACTCCCCCCCCCCCGTTGGTAAACATGAAAAGTCTCTTGTATTTTTTGAATGCAATATGATATTAGTTTTATTTTTGTGAGTTAAGGCACAGGTTATAAATCGACAATGGAAGCATGGTGGGGAAATCCGTTTACCCAACGTATAACAGAGTTGTTCGAAAACTCTGAAAAGTCATTACAAGCAACGAGTTGAAAATGAAACAAGTCTGATGAGCTATGATGGTTCCTCTCCTTCAAAGATAAGACTTGATTCCACCCTGTAAATCAGGGGTCTTCAAATTGGGCTATTTTAAGACTTGCGGACTTCAACTCCCAAAATTCCCCAGCCAGCCATGCTGGCTGGAGAATTCTGGGAATTGAAGTCCACAACTCTTAAAGTCGCCCACTGTTGTAAATGATGGGAAGAACTTCAACCAGGGGATGCTACACTGCCCTAGATAATATCCCTTGCAAATACAGAAGACATTTTGCAAAGATATTTAACCTCATTTTCCCTTCTCCCAACTAAAGTCTATAGGCACCGAGAAAAGCTGAAATAAAAACAACCCAGATAATTTACTAACCTTTGTCTCCATCCCTTCATCCCACTTAAATTTCTGGCCATTTCAGCTTTCTCGGTTCTGGAAGCATTTGCAAAAAAAAAAACAACAAAACCCCTGACTCTGTGCCCTCAGCAGAAAAAGGGGAGGAAAAAAGATCAATTAAGCCAGAGAATTATCACCAGGAAAAGGGGGGAATCAGAAGAAAAAGGCACTACTTAGGTGTAATTGGTTAACTTCCCCGCTGCTTGCACCAAACTGAATCATTCTTTTGTTTCCGAGATTTCCCTTGCAAAAACTAATCTCTCTGCCATCCCAAAGAAGGTGAAAAATATAGATAATCCCTTCTTCCTTTGGGCCACATCCACTGAAAATGGATTCTCCTAATCCTGCAAAGTCAAAAAAGTGGGTGTTGAATAGGTGGGGGGGAAAAATGCCTCCCAAATTGCCGATTTACTAAATTTCACTGGATCATGTTAGGAAAACAAAAGCAACTGGACTATCAAAAAACAAACAAAAAAAAACACAACCCCTTGGCTTTAGTGGTTGAGAAAGCTTTTGCACCCAGAATTCTATATTTATTTAAACTATTGGCAGCCGAGCTTAATTCTTCTCTTTGCTCCAACCCCCCCCCCCCCCCAAAACAAAATACCCTTCTTACACTTAACAATACTCTAAATTGCTCACATCCTTGAAATCCTACTTCATTTCTATTTCTTCCCCCTCTGGTTTTCCCGAGGCCGCAAAAGGGCCTACGAGCCAAGTAAGGGGGACGTTTTGTACCACGTGATCCATCAGCTCATCCGTCAACTGACGGGCCTTGGCGACTTTTTCCCGGCTCTGAGCTAGGAGGGATCCCGACAGGTCCTGGAAGGACCCAGCGGTCGTGAAAGCACTTCGGAGCTCCTCCACATTCTGACGGACCAGACCGACTTTCTCTTGAAGCCCGGCTGGCAGACCCTGGAGGTTGGAGACCAACGTTGTCGTAGCCGACTGGAGCTGCTGGGTGAGGCCGCGGGAGACCTCCAGCGCTTGGGACTCGATCTCCTGCAAGAGGGATCCAAGCAAGAGTCAGGTTAGTTAGCGCTTCAGGTGGTTGTGTGTAGAGCAGGGGTCCCCAATCCCGGGTCTGTGGACCGGTAGCGGGCCGCGGCACGCCAGCAACCGGTCCGCACAAACAAGCAAAGCCCCATCCGCGAGATGCAGGCAGCACACCCTCTCCGGTCTGCGGAAAAAAACCTCTCTCTACGGAACCGGTCCCTGGTGTCCAAAACATTGGGGACCTCTGATCTACAGCAGTGTCCCCAACCTTTGTGGCTTGGCGGCCCGGCTGGGGGAAGAGGGGAACGCCTGGCTGAGTTTGAGCAACTCACCCGAGCAGAAGGCTGGCGTTTACATGCAGCTTAACTATTTGACTTACGCGTATGCTGGCCCACCACTCATGCGGCCCGGTTCCCGCCCCCCCCAGCCATGTGAGCTGCAGTGTGCAAGCTGCGAGCGCACACATGCATGCCAGCCCACCACTCGCACGAGTCGAGCTGTGCATGCACAGGCACGCTGCCCTGCCGTTTATGCGGCCCAGTTGCAAATAGGCCACAGCTCGATAGTGGGCCGTGGCTCAGTGGTTGGGGACCCCTGGTCTAGAGATTGGACAACCATTTGTCTAGAATGGGATAAGGTTTCCTGCCTGAGCAGGGGTTGGGTTAGAAAAGACATCACCAACCTTTGTCAGTTGGCAGACCGGAGGAAAAGGGAGTGGGAAAGCAATTTACATGTATGCACGCAGGGGGCTGCGAGCATGCACCGCAAACGGGGTGGGGCTAGCGCCCGCGTAGTACTAGCCCTGCCCCATTCTTGCGTGGTGCAGCATATTGTTTCTGCACCCCATGGCGCAGCGGCGGCCTGTTTTTGCACCCCGCAGCGCAGTGGTGACTCATTTTCGTGCCCCGAGGCCCGGCGGCATCCCGTTTTCGCAGCCTGAGGCGTGGCGGGATCCCGTTTCCACACCCCAAGGTGCAGCATTGGTGTCCCATTTTCACACCCCAAGGCACGGCGGTGTCCCGTTTTCACGGCCTGAGGTGTGGCGGGATCCTGTTTCCACACTCCAAGGTGCAGCATTGGTGTCCCATTTTCACGCCCCGAGGCACGGCGGTGTCCCATTTTCGCGCCCTGCAGTGGCGGCCCATTTTTGCACCCAGCTACTGCGCTAGCGCAAATGAGGGAGTGTGCCTGTCCCGGCCCGCAGGTTGGGAACCCCTGGAATAGAGGTCTCTTCCAACTCTGTTATTCTGTACCTGTGTCTCGGGGACATCCTTCTGGGTCTTCTTAGGAGACTGTTTTTGCTGCCACTGCAGCCACATCTGATGGAGCTTTTCCTGGCCCCCTTGAATCTTCTGATCGACCCCCTGTTTGACGTGTTCAATCTGGGAAGAGACCAAGGAAATGGCTGAGTCGGCCATTCCGAAAAAAAAAAAATGGGGGGAAAAAAAGCAACACCTGCCTCTTAAGCAGAGGGAGAAACTGAATGTTGGAATATTCATGAGCAGGAAGAGTCCTGGGGTAACTCAGTCAGCCAATGTGAGCAAAGTGCAAAAAGAGTATTGAGTTAGGAGCTGGATTTCCAGTCTCAACGTTTTGTCTCTGGTCTGTCTCTGTAAGAAGTCTACATTAAGCTATGTTGCTGTAAAGCAGTGTTTCTCAACCTTGACAATTTTAAGGCATGTGGACTTCAACTCCCAGAATTCCACAGCCAGCAATGCTGGCTGTGGAATTCTGGGAGTTGAAGTCCACATGCCTTAAAATTGTCAAGGTTGAGAAACACTGCTGTAAAGAAGAATGGTATTGTAAATATTTTGATATAAATATAAAGTTATTTAGCTAAATGCAGTCAACTGTGAGAGCTTCTGATTTATTTTTCACCAATAGAGAAATTAAAATTCTCTAACACTGAAGTTCTTGAGAACTTGGGTCTTTCTCCTTCTTATCACGGAAGGAAATCCTAGACCTACAACAGTGGGTGGCGAACCTATGGCACGCGGGCCAGAGGAGGCATTCGGAGCTCTCTCTGTGGGCACGCGCACCGTCGCCCCAGCCCTGCCTCCTCCCATGGTCCCCTCCTCCCCAGCAACCCTCCAGAGGAGAGTCGCCCCCGGGCACGGCCCACGCAATGCTGCGCAGCCAAGAACATGGTAGCCGGGCAGCGGGAACAAGACTCCGCCCTTGCACCCCGTCATATGCAGATGATGCTGCAGGGCACGGGCGGAGGGCGTGGACACCATTTATTTATTTATTTATGAGACTTATATACCGCTTTAAGTGCAAGCACTCTCTAAGCGGTGTACACCAGTAAGCAATGTATATATATATATATATTTACGTTGCCCCCAACAATCTGGGTCCTCATTTTACCTACCCCGGAAGGATGGAAGGCTGAGTCAACCTTGAGCCGGTGAGATTTGAACCGCTGACCTGCTGAATACAGTCAGCTAAAGTGGCCTGCAGTACTGCACTCTAACGGCTGCGCCGCCTCGGCTCTTCATGGAGCTGCTGGGCTGCCTGGGTGATCTATGGCGGGCCATGGAAGTGGCGGGTGGTCCAGCGGGCACGGCGGAGCGGGGACAGGGGTGGGGGTGGTGGTTTTGCGGCACTCGGTCTCTAAAAGGCTCACCATCACTGACCTACAATTATTCGTTTAGTGACCTAGATCACAACGGCTCTGGAAAAAAGGACTGGCCATCCTCGTAAGGAACACCGCAGTATCTCCCTGGTCACGTGATCAACATTTGGGCCCTTGGCCACCAGCATGTGTTTACGATGGGTGCAGCGCCCCAGAGATGTGTGATCCCCATTTCCGACTTTCCTAGCCAGCTTCCGATGAACAAAATCAATGAGGGAAGCTGGATTGGCTTAATGACTGTGTGATTCAATGAACAACAGCACTGATTTGCTTCCCCACCACATGCGGAAGAAAAGAGAGGGGCAAGCACTGGAAAAATCAGAGTGACCATGTGACAAACATGGACATTGTAAGGACAGTGGCGCTCCTGGGTCTGGGTTCTAAACACAACCAAACCACCATTGGGTCAAAAAGGGCCATTCCTGGTTGTGTTTCTTTCTGCACTGTTCTTCAGGATGAGGTTACATGTAGGTAGAGAGAATATAGACAGTGACAAATTGTAGATATAGAGATGAGATATAGATGATAGATAGATAGATAGATAGATAGATAGATAGATAGATAGATAGATAGATAGATAGATAGATGGATGGATAGATAGCAATAGCACTTAAACTTATCTACCGCTTCACAATGCTTTACAGCCCTCTCTAAGCAGTTTACAGAGCCAGCTTATTGCCCATAACAGTCTGGGTTCTCCTTTTATCAACCTCGGAAGGATGGAAGACTGAGTCAACCTTGGGCTGGTTGGGATTGAACTGGTGGCAGTCAGCAGAGTTTGCTCAGAATGCTGCATTCTAACCACTGCGCCACCACAGAGAGAGAGAGAGAGAGAGAGAGAGAGAGAGAGAGAGAGAGAGAGAGAGAGAGAGAGAGAGAGAGAGATGCTGCTTCCTGCTTCCTGTGGCGACACAGCAAAGGCAGGACCCCCCCCCCATTAAGCTTGTCAGCTTGTCGGAGAACAGCATGAGGTAGAAGATCAGAGAGAGAGAGAGAGAGAGAGAGAGAGAGAGAGAGAGAGAGAAAGAGAGAGAGAGAATATAGACAGTGGTACATATTGTAGATATAGAGATGAGATATTGTAGATATAGAGATGAGATAGATCAGTGGTGGCGAACCTATGGCACGGGTGCCAGAGGCGGCACTCGGAGCCCCTCTTTGGGCACGCGTGCCGTCACCCCAGCCATAGGCCTTCAGCTGGGTTTTATAAAACCTTTTCGCTTTAGGCCTCTGCTGCCATATTAAAAAAAAAAAAAAGGTTCAGTCAATCAATTTCAACTTCTCAGGGGAAAAAAAAAGATCTCGCAGAGTTGGAATTGATTGATTGAACTTTTCAGTCCCACCCAGTCTGCCGTTACCACCGCAGCCATGCCCACCCAATGGGCCACACCCACCCAATGGGCCACACCCACCCGGCACCCGATGAGGCATAAGTGGGTTTTGGGTTGCAGTTTGGGCACTCGGTCTCTAAAAGGTTCGCCATCACTTGTATAGATAGATAGATAGATAGATAGATAGATAGATAGATAGATAGATAGATAGATAGATAGATAGATAGATAGATAGATATAGAGACAGACAGATATATATAGAGAAATGGATGGATAGTTAGACAGACAGCAATAGCTTAAACTTATCTACCGCTTCACAGTGCTTTACAGCCCTCTCTAAGCAGTTTATAGGGTCAGCATATTTGCCCCCAACAATCTGAGTCCTCATTTTACCGACCTCAGAAAGATGGAAGGCCGAGTCAACCGTGAGCTGGTCAGAATCGAATTGCTGGCAGTCAGCAGAATTAGACTGCAATACTGCATTCTAACCAGGGCTCTTGAGAGAGAGAGAGAGAGAGAGAAAGAGAGAGAGATGGAAATTCTAGATAGACAGACAGAGAGAAATATATAATAGATAGATGATAGTTAGCAATAGCAATAGCCCTTAGACCAGTGGTTCTCAACCTTTTTAATGCCGCAACCCCCAACCGGTCGTAAGTCGAGGACTACTCAACTGGTGCAGCACTGTTTGCAGAATGGGACTTTTGGTGGGCTCAGCAGGGCAGAGACAGCCTGGACAATTCCTATTGGCTTTTGAAAGCCAATAGAATTAGACTCTATTCAAGAGAGTCTATTCTATTGGCTTTCCAAAGCCAATAGAATAAAAGGGAGTAGCACAGCTAAGGAAAAGGGGGGGAAAAATGGCGGACTGCGTTGTTTGGCGACCCCCATGAAATGGTCGTTCGACCCCAAATGGGGTCCCGACCCACAGGTTGAGAAGCACTGACTTAGACTTATACACCGCTTCACAGTGCTTTACAGCCCTGTCTAAGAGTCAGCCTATTGCCCCCCCCCCCAACAATCTAGGTCCTCCTTTTACCGACCTCGGAAGGCCGGAAGGCCGAGTCAACCTCGAGCCGGTCAGGATCGAACTGCAGGCAGGGGGCAGAGTCAGCCTGCAATGCCGCATTCTAACCACGGCGCCCCCACGTCTTTCATCCCCTACCCGTTTCTCCTTACCAGTTCAATGGTCTGGTGCAGCTGGGACAGGGTGTCTTGGGTGCCCTGCTTGGCCTTTTTCAACTTGGCCAGGGAGTGTTGGAAAGCCCGGTGACGAAGTTTGCTGGACAAGGACCCCAGCCGCACAAAGTAACTTTTCTGCTCCTTCTGCTGTTCCACCGTGCCCGTTTCGAAGCCTTCCACGGAGGTAGCCAGCTGGGCTAGAAAAAAAAAAAAAGAGTGATTAAAAACTGGGTTTACCCAACACACCCCGCCAACACAAGGGATCTTTGTAGCTCAGGGTTGAACTGTGGGGTCCTTGGTGCTCTCTGAGCTTGGCTGTTTTCTTACAGACGTTTCATGACCCAACTAGGCAACATCATCAGTGTTAGAAGGGAGGGGGCCTTGCGGAGAGGAGGAGAATTGAAAGAAAGAGAGAAAGAGAGAAAGAGAGAAAGAAAAAGAGAGAAAGAGAAAAAGAAAGAGAAGAAGGAAGGAAGGAAGGAAGGAAGGAAGGAAGGAAGGAAGGAAGGAAGGAAGGAAGGAAGGAAGGAAGGAAGGACTGTCAGGTCCTTGGTGCTCTCTGAGCTTGGCTGTTTTCTTATAGGCGTTTCATGACCCAACTAGGCAACATCATCAGTGCTAGAAGGGAGGGGGCCTGTGGAGAGGAGGAGAATAGAAAGAAAGAGAGAAAGAGAAGAAGAAAAAGAAAAATAAAGAGAGAGAGAGAGAGAGAAAGGAAGGAAGGAAGGACGGATGGACTGTGGGGTCCTTGGTGCTGTCTGAGCTTAGTTGTTTTCTTGCAGATGTTTCATGACCCAACTAGGCAACATCATCAGTGCTAGAAGGGAGGGGGTCTTGCGGAGAGGAGGAGAATAGAAAGAGAGAAAGAAAAAGAAAGAGAAAGAAAGAGAGAGAGAGAGAGAAGGAAGGAAGGAAGGAAGGAAGGAAGGAAGGAAGGAAGGACTGTGGGTCCCTGGTGCTCTCTGAACTTGGTGGTTTTAATTACCAAGCTAGGAAATATCATCAGTGCTAGAAGGGAGTGGGTTTTGTGAAGAAGAAGAAGGAGGAGGAGGAGGAAGAGGGAGGAGGAGGAGGAGGAGGAGGAAGGAGGAGGTAGAAGGAGGAGGGAGAGGAAGAGGAAGAGGAAGAAGGAGGAGGAGGAAGAAGAAGAAGAAGAAGAAGAAGAAGAAGAAGAAGAAGAAGAAGAAGAAGAAGAAGAAGAAGAAGAAGAAGAAGAAGAGGAAGAAGAAGAAGAAGAAGACGACAATAGCTGTGGGATCCTTGGTGCTCTCTGAGCTTGTTGTTTTCATGGAGACATTTCCTTGTCCAACTAAGTAACATCATCAGAGCTAGATGGGCGTGTGGGATTTGCTCTCTACATACAGTGGCTTGCCACTAACAACAAGCTAACAACAAACAACAGCCTATTCAAGGTACCACCAAGACCATTCCCACTAGTGCAGACAGGGCAAGCCATTAGTATACAAATAGAGAACTATCCCCACCCTCTTCTAGTACTGATGACATTATCTGGTTGGGTCATGAAACATCTCCAAGAAAACAACCAAGCTCAGAGACCACCAAGGAACCCATGTATAGCTGAGAGTTGAAGTCCACGCATCTTAAGGTGGCCATCTTCAGCTTCCCTTGAACAGCCAACTCACCCAGTTCTTCATCCGTCATGGGGAGATAGTGGTCCACCATCTCTTCAGATTTTCCAAGGGCGGCTTCCAAATTGCTGGACACCATCTGGCCCACGGAAGACTCCATGACGGTGTTGACACTACTGGACACTGCTGAGCGGGTCATCTCCACACCACTTTGGACAGCCGAGCGGGTCATGTCCACACCGCCCTGGACGGCCGAGCGGGTCATCTCCACCCCACCCTGGACCACTTCCTTGGTTCTGTCCACCATGCCGCTGACGGTGGAGCTCACCGCCTCCTTAGCTCCAGTGACCAGGTCTTTTGTGCCCGAAATGATCTGAAACAAGAACAGAAGAACAGAGTTGTAAGGGACCTTGGAGGTCTTCTAGTCTAGCTCCCCCCCCCCGTTTAAGCAGGAAACCCAACCTCGGCTCTTTTATGACTCATGGACTTCAACTCCCAGAATTCCTAAGTCAGCTATGCTCCCAGAATTCCTCAGACAGCCATTTTGATGAAACTGCAGGCTTGGATCCAGATCAAGGGCAGGCTGGGCCTTGAAGTCCACAAGTCATAAAAAGGCCAAGTTTGAAGACCCCTGATATAGACTTTAAGAGGAGTGGACTTCAACTCCTAGAATTCCTCAGCCAGGCAGAAAAGAAGGAAGGAGGGAAGGAAGGAAGGAGGGAAGGAAGGAAGGAGAAATCAGAAGGTAGGGAGGAGGAAGGGGAGAGGAAGGTGAGAAGGAAGGAAGGAAGGAATATGAAAATGGGGAGGGAGGAGGAAGAGGGAAGGAAGGAAGATGAAAATGAGAAGGAAGGAAGAGGGAAGATGAAAATGAGAAAGGAGGAAGGAAGGAAGGAAGGAAGATGAAAATGGGGAGGGAGGAAGGAAGGAAGATGAAAATGAGAAGGAATAAAGGAAGAGGGAAAATGAAAATGAGAAAGGAGGAAGAAAGGAAGGAAGGAAGGAAGGAAGGAAGATGAAAATGAGGAAGGAAGGAAGGAAGATGAAAATGAGAAGGGAGGAAGGAAGGAAGGAGGGAAGGAAGGAAGGAAGATGAAAATGAGAAGGAGGGAAGGAAGGAAGATGAAAATGAGGAAGGAAGGAAGGAAGGAAGGAAGGAAGGAAGGAGAAAATGGGGAGGGAGGAGGAAGGGGAAAGGAAGGAAGGAAGATAAAAATGAGAAGGAAGGAAAGAAGAGGGAAGATGAAAATGAGAAAGGAGAAGAAAGGAAGGAAGGAAGATGAAAATGGGGAGGGAGGGAGGAAGAGGGAAGATGAAAATGAGAAAGGAGGAAGGAAGGAAGGAAGGAAGGAAGGAAGGAAGGAAGGAAGGAAGATTTTGATTACCTTTTCAGTCGGCTGTTGAAGAATTGGCAATTTCTCTTCCAGCTTGTCCAAACCTTTCAAGGCGTATTCATTAGCTGTGGAAACTGGAGAAGAAAAAGTTATCCAGAGGTCAAAAAAGTCACGCATTCAAGCACCTCTCCTTTCTACATGGGTCAGGAAATGCAGAGGACGGACCACAGAACCACGGCGTAAATGGGAGGGGGAGATAGATTCACTTAGCAACCACACGATTCAGTTAATGACTGCAGTGGTTCACCAAACTGGCCAAAAAAGGTCGCAAAATGGGGCAAAACCCACTTAGCAACCGTTTTGCGGTTGTTAAGCAGATCTGCCTTCCCCCAGTGGCTGTCCTTGTCGGAAGCCTGCTGGGATAGGTCACAACGGGTGATTTATTTATTTATTTATGAGACTTATATACCGCTTTAAGTGCAAGCACTCTCTAAGCGGTGTACACCAGTAAGCAATGTATATATATATATCCTGGGATGCCGCAACCATCATAAATACGAGCCAGTTGCCAAGCACCCAAATTTTGATCACATGACTATGGGGGACCGCTACACCAATCGTAAGTGTGAAAAATGGTCGTTAAGTCACTTTTTTTCCAGTGTCGTTAACTTGTGCCAATTGTAATTTCAGCCCCTTTAACTTGTGCCGCTAAATCTAAATAATTATAAAAATAATAATAGTAGTAGTAGTAATAGTAAAGTTGGAAGGGACCTTGGAGGTCATCTAATCCAACCACCTGCTCAGGCAGGAAACCCTATACCGTTTCGGACAAATGGCTGTCCAGTCTCTTCTTAAAAACTTCCAGTGTTGGAGCATTTACTGCTTCTAGAGGCAGGTTGTTCCACTGATTAATTGTTCTCACTGTCAGGAAGTTTCTCCTTAGTTCTAGGTTGCTTCTCTCCTTGATGAGTTTCCACCCGTTGCTTCTTGTCCTGCCTTCAGGTGCTTTGGAGAATAGCTTGACTCCCTCTTCTTTGTGGCAGCCCCTGAGATACTAGAAGACTGCTATCATGTTCCCCCTCATCCTTCTCTTCGTTAAACTAGACATACCCAATTCTAGCAACCATTCCTTATATGTCCAGTCCCTTAATCATCTTTGTTGCTCTTCTCTGCACTCTTTCCAGAGTCTCAACATCTTTTTTACATCGTGGTGACCAAAACTGGATGCCGTATTCCAAGTGTGGCCTTACCAAGGCCTTGTAAAGTGGTATTAATACTTCACGTGATCTTGATTCTGTCCCTCTGTTAATGCAGCCTAACACTATGTTGGCTTTGTTGGCAGCTGCAGCACACGGATTTTGTTACTGAGCTATTGATTAACCCAGTCACCACGTTGCTTTTTAAATATTCAAATGTAAAATTGGAAAATTAATAAAATATTATATATATGTATAAAAAAAAGCTTCTTGGATGAGGAGCGAAACGTCTTCAAGGGAAAAACAAAGTCTACTCGCCTTTTGCAAAAAGCACAAGAAAGCAGAAAGGGACCACTGTTTCATTTAGCAGCGTTTCGGTTATTTACTCACTCTGTGGCTCCAGTTTGTTCAGGATGGGCTGGGCGCCGGTGACCGCCACTGAGGCAATAGTCTTCACTCCCTTCTCTGCCATGTCACAAACCGACTTCATGTAGGGATGGCTCTCTTTTGTAGAGGTGTACGCTGCCGAGACCATGTCGTAGGCGGAGCTGACCAGTGGCAGGCTGGCTACCCGATCCGCTACGTTCTGGTAAAGGGAAGAAACACACGAGAGCAGCAACCGTGAGGACTAGCAACTTGGTGCCTCCTTCCCCCTGCTTCTCCATTTTTTTAATGAGCCGTGATAGCACGGTGGTTAGAATGCAGTATTGCAGGCAAACTCTGCCCACTGTCAGGAGTTCGATCCTGGACTGACTCAAGGTTGACTCAGCCTTCCATCTTTCTGAGGTCGGTAAAATGAGGACCCAGATTGTTGGGAGGGGCAAGAGGCTGACTCTGTAAACCGGTTAGAGAGGGCTGTAAAGCACTGTGAAGCGGTGTGTAAACATTATTGCTATTGTTCTGTTCCATTCCATTCTATTCTATTTTTACATTCTCTATTCTATTCTATTCTATTCTATTCTATTCTATTCTATTCCATTCCATTCTATTCCATTCTATGTTCTATTCCATCCTCTATTCTCTATTCTCTATTCTATTCTACTCCATTCCATTCTAGTTTCTATTCTATTTTCTATTCTATTTTCTATTCTATTTTCTATTCTAAATTCTATTCTATTCTATTCCATTCTATATTCTATTCCATTCCATTCCATTCTATATTCTATTCTATTCTATTCCATTCTATTCTCTATTCTATTCTATTTCATATTCTATTCCATTTTCTATTCTAAATTCTATTCTATTCTATCCTATTCTACTCCATTCCATTCCATTTTCTATTCTAAATTCTATTCTATTATTCCATTCTATTCTATTCCACTCCATATTTTATTCCAAATTATATTCTATTCCATTCCACTCCATGTTCTATTCTAAATTAAATTCTATTCTATCCTATCCTACTCCATTTCATTCCATTCCATATTCTATTCTAAATTCTATTCTATTATTCTATTTTATTCTCTATTCTATTTTCTATTCTATTTGCATTCTTTTAGAGAGTTGTTGAGGCCACTTGGAGGCTTATCTGTGTCCTCAAGATCCCCTGAGTGGGGCCAATGGGTGTGGAGCCTTCTTGGAACTACATGAAAGGACTGTGTTGTAGACTGGAGATGGATGATATTGTATCCCTCCCCCTCTGTTGAGAGAGGGCTACACCACTCAGCTGACCTTGAGGACACAGATAAACCTCCGAGTGGTCTCAACGACCCTCCAAAAGAATGCAAAGAACCAGCTGTCTGCATGGAGTATAAATCCTTCCCTTCCCCACCATCCAGTCAGAGCTGAAGAAGCTTCTTGGATGAGAAGCGAAACGTCTTCAAAGGAAAAACAAGAAAGTCCAGTTGCCTCCTGAAAAAACATCTTTGAGATAAATTGCGTTTTTGTGTGTGTGTGTTTTTGTGCTATCCCCTGCAGGAGAGTCCCTGCAATGAGAGATTAGAGCTGGCACAAGTGGAGCGTGTGTGTCCCCTGGAATCTTGCCTCCTATTAAACTCAGAAATGACACACTGGGCATCTCCTACTTGGCAAAGCACCCAAGCGAACGGCTCGTCTTCCAGAGAATTCATTTTGCTCGGGTTGTGCAACTGTCTTTGCCAAAGTGATAATGCGACAGCCGTCGCTCGCTCCCAAAATAGATCCGGAGTTTGTCACCTCAGCTCAGGACAAAACTCTACACAAACTTGGCCCGGCTGCAAACTTGCTTGGCACACAAAAGGAGACCTCAGCAGACGTGACTGCTGGGGCATTGTAGCTAGTCCTCAATTTACAACCGTTCATTTAGCGACCGGCATCGAAAAAAGCGACTGAGGACTGTTTTTCACCACTTAGGACCGTTGTAGCCTCCCCGTGGGTCATGTGATCAAAATTCAGCCACTTTATGACGGTCGCAGCGTCCTGGAATCACACCTTCTGACAAGCTAAGTCAATGGGGGAAGCCGGATTCACTTAACAACCAGGTTATTCACTTAACAACTGCAGGAATTCTCTTAACAGTGGTGGCAAGCCAAGTCGTAAAATGGGGCCAAACTGACTTCAGTGTCTTGCTTAACAACCAATCTGGAGCTTAATTGTGTTTATAAGTCGAGGACTAGCTGTAGTTGAAAGATACAGCCCACCAAACCAAGTTAACATTCATAAATGTGACTTTTCGACAGAGAACCGCTTCATATCGTGTGTCAATTCCACTCAAATCCTTTTTGGGATCAACTCCACTCGGTGGACCGATTTGGGATCAAGTTGAAGAGGCAATGTCTCACCAAACACCCTCCCCCTGAATCTAGAAGTCCCCTCTTAAATGAAGGCATTCCCAGAGAAGGCCTACAATCCCTATAAATCTAGAACCACGAAGAAATTTCCTGAGAGAACAATTAATCCGTGGAACAACCCGCCTCCAGAAATTGCGAATTCTCCAACACTGGAAGGTTTAAAGACGAGAGTGGACAACCCTTTGTCTGAAATGGTGCAAGTTTTTTCCTGCCTGAGCAAGGGGTTGGACTAGAAGACCTCCAAGGTCCCTTTCCAACTCTCTTATTCTATTCTATTTATTCCCAACGTCTCCAAACCTCAGTTATTTTCTGTTCGGTTTCTTCCACTGCCGGGCTGGCGGTAGACGGGGCGACATCCGCACTCTTGGTGGAAGCCATGGTGAGTTGAGGTGCAGCTATCAAGAAAGAAAGAAAGAAAATTCGGATTACGCTCCGGCTTTATCTTGACGAGCCTCGAGTAAATTCCAGAGAGATAAAATAAGACAGGTGATCCTTGCGGAAGGTCGCCCCGAGAACAAGGATCAAAACCTTTGAAATTATCCTCGCAACTCATTCGCAAGTCCTAAGGTGAGGAAGATAGGAGTACAAGCGACACTCCTTATTTACTCTGGACTTTAGCACCCTACTTTAGACCCAAAGCTTCAGCAATCGGCAACACAGCAAGACTGCTTTGAGACGATCCCCCACCACTAGGCAGGGTCTATCTTTGTTATCCCTTAGATGTGAGACCACCGTCGTAAACTGAGAAACTTCAAAATATCCAGGAAGGGGCAAAGATGAAGGGAGCAGCGTCCCCTTCGGTGTTTTATTGTCTTTGTGCTGGGGAGACATCAGGAAGGGGGTGGAAAGACAGGTAGTTCTTGACATATAATGGTTCATAATCAGTGGAACTACTGGCCTCCAGAAGTTGTGACTGCTCTGACACTGGAAGTTTTTAAGAAGAGATTGGAGAACCAAATAATAATAATTATGACAACAATAATGATAATGATAATAATAATGGTAATAATAATAATAATAATAGTAATAATAATAATAATAATAGTTGGAAGGGACCTTGGAGGTCATCTAGTCCAACCCCCTGCTCAGGCAGGAAACCCTCTACCATTTCAGACAAATGGCTGTCCAATCTCTTCTTAAAAACTTCCAGTGTTAGAGCATTCACCGCTTCTGGTGGCAGGTTGTTCCTCTGGTTAATCGTTCTGTCAGGAATGTCTGAAATGGGGTGTTACCTAGTTGGGTCATGAAATGTCTGCCAGAAAACCACCCAGCTCAGAGAGCACCAAGGACCCCACAGTCTTTGTCCTCCTTCTCCTTTTCCTTCTCCTCCTTTTTCCTCTTCCTCCTCCTCTTGCCCCACTCCACAAACCCCATCGCCTTCTGGCACTGATGACGTTCCCTAGTTGGGTCATGAAATGTCTGCAAGGAAACCATCAAGCTCAGGGAGCACCAAGGACCCCACAGTCTTTCTCCTTCTCCTTTTTCCTCTTCTTCCTCTCTTCCTCCTCCTCTTCCCCCACTCCACAAACCCCATCCCCTTCTGGCACTGAGGACGTTCCCTAGTTGGGTCACGAAACGTCCACAAGAGAACCACCCAGCTCAGGGCACACCCAGGGCCCCAACGTTCCAAATCCTTTTGACTTTTCACAGAGCACCCCAAAATCCAGCTTGGCTCATTTGCTTCTGATCAAAACCTGCAGAAACTTCGCAAACCTGCCCCCCTCTGGTGGGACAGAAGAGACGGTCTGTATCTCTGCCCCCCACCCCCACCCCCAAAGACGCACACAATCTTTGGCCCCAAAGACCCAATCCTTCTTCACCCGCCGGCTGTTCCCAGCCATTCTCCATTGCATCACCCCCCTCTCTGGGCCAAAGGACGGCGCCCTTGTCACCCAGAAAGCAATTTTGCAAGAAATCCTCAAGAATGAGATGAGTCAACGGGAGACCACTTCCCCCCCACCCCACCCCGTCCCACCACCCTTCGCCATTTGTTCCAGATTGCAACATTTCACCCCGGCTTGGTTCATGCTGAACTTGAGCCAGACTTCCGGGTGAATGTCTGCAGGAGCACAAGAGTATAGCTAGCCTTGTGTATGTTTGTGTGCTTGTGTGTGTGTTTGTGTGGGTGGGTGGATGTGTTCCAAGGCAATGGGTAAGGGACACGTTTTCATTTTTTGGTGCTCCTTCTGCAAAGCTTTACGCTCGGGGGTTGTCCTCAACTTACAACAGCTTGTTTAGTGACCGTTCGAAGTTACAACAGGACTGAAAAAAATGACTTCATAATAATAATAATAATGAAGTTGGAAGGGACCTTGGAGGTCATCGAGTCCAACCCCCTGCTCAGGCAGGAAACCCTATACCATTTCGGACAAATGGCTGTCCAGTCTCTTCTTAAAAACTTCCAGTGTTGGAGCATTCACCGCTTCTGGAGGCAGGTTGTTCCACTGGTTAATTGTTCTCACTGTCAGGAAGTTTCTCCTTAGTTCTAGGTTGCTTCTCTCCTTGATTAATTTCCATCTGTTGTTTCTTGTCCTGCCTTCAGGCGGTTTGGAGAATAGCTTGACTCCCTCTTCTTTGGGGCAGCCCCTGAGATACTGGAAGACTGCTATCGTCTCACCCCTGGTCCTTCTCTTCATTAAACTAAAAGAGGGGTAGGCAACCTTGGCTCTTTTATGACTCGTGGACTTCAACTCCCAGCATTCCTGAGCCAGCCACACTGAGGGGAAAGGGAGAGGTTTCCAAGCTGAGCCATGCCGGCTCAGGAATTCTGGGAGTTGAAGTCCACGAGTCATCAAAGAGCCAAGGTTGCCTACCCCTGGACTAGCCCAAGCTACATGCAGTCAAAGCCAAAAAGCACTAAACTAAGTGTGCTTGTAAACAGCGTGATTGAACTGGGTAAGAATATTGATTCGCTCTCTTCCACCTGATTTCCTGAAAAAAGAAAAAGAAAAAAACCCCCCAGAAATAAAAATCCTCTGAAAATGAGAGGGTGTGTGTGTCTTTGCTCCACCCTCCTCTAAACGGAAGCGGCAAATTAAATTTATGGGGAATAAAAATACAGACATAAAGTTTCTTATCTGGCGGAAATGGCAAAGATTTCGGCTTTCCTGAAGGATCAATCTCAAGAGAAGTATGTTGTGGTATGGAGGAAATGGATAGACTTTATACAACACAAGATGGATATTAAAAAATATTATTTAGCTTTTTAATAACTTATATTGAAAAGCCAACTTTTTTGAAAAGCCAAATATTTTTTTTATTATTATTATTTTCTTCTTTCTTCTTTTCTATTTCTCTTTTTTTATATATTTTATCTTTAATTATTTTATAACTTGTTTAAGTAATGTATTTAGATTTGTTTATAGTTTTATAACTTATATTGAAAAGTTAATTTCTTTTTCATGTTTTTTATGTATTTCCTTTTTTTCTTCTTTTCTGGTATTTATGTTTTTCTTTTTTTACAATATATATTGTTGTTAATTATTTTGTAATTCGTTTAAGTAATGTATCTAGATTTATTTATATTTTATATTTTTCTTAAGATTTTTTGAAGAAACTCTAATTAAGCCTATATCCAGGTCTGGGATAGTCGGGGGAGGAAAGGGGAGGGTTGGGGAGGGATGGGGAAAATTGTTTTGTTTTTGTATTGTAAAATCTTAAAAATTTTCAATTAAAAAAAAAAATACAGACATAAAGATGACCGAAAGTGACTGGCCCGGCTGTCATTCACTCAAATCTCAACATTGGAACTAAATGCTGAGACCAGAGCATTTTTGGACGCTCATCCCTCACTTTTGAAAAGATTTTTTTTTTTTTACTTTATCTCATCCTCTTGCCTGAAAAAGTCCCAAGGACGAGATCCTTATGGAGTAATCTGGAGCAAAGTGACACTAAGCTAAACAAAATTGCCCAACTTTGTTTTGCAAGCCAATCTTCTCTAAGAGAAGTTGAAATAATCTCTAAGTTACACCATGGCCACATACTTCTGAATTTTTATTTTTAGTTTTTTTTTAAAAAAACCCACCCATTTCTTGATTTCACTTTTCTTTCCAATTCGCAGCACGGTTGCCGTGGCCTTAACAGACAAGACGGCTTGAAAAGGATTTTTAAAAACAAACAGACCCCGTTTTACGGCTTTCCTTGCCACACAGTTGTGAAGTAAATCACTGCAGTTGTTAAATTAGTAACACGGTTGTTAAGTGAATCTGGCTTCCCCCCCCCCCCTTGAGTCAGCTTGTCTGAAGGTCGCAAAAGGGGATCACAGGATCCTGGGACCATCATAAATATGAGTCAGCTGTCAAGAATCTGAGTGTAAATCACGCGACCCTGGGGATGCTGCAACGGTCATAAGTGTGAAAAATGGTCGTAAGTAATTTTTTCAGTGCCATTGGAACTTTGAACGGTCACTAAACAAACTGTTCTAAGTCAAGGACTACCTGTACAGGTAGAGTAAATAGAAATGGGCGTTAAAACTGGAAGAGTGGGCAGGCTTATGGGGGCTAGCAATGTGATGTCACTCAGAAACTCCCAAATGCTGTCAGAAATTTGGTAGCATCGTTTCCGATTCACGGATTTATTAAAAAGCACAAGCTGCAGTTTATAAAAACTTTCTAGCCATATCAAATGCATTGGTGGGAAACGGTGCTAATAGCCTAATGTGGTTTACCTTGTACAATCATTCAAGAATGAGCAGAAAATTTTAAGTGTGTTCCTGGTTGGCACTGCAACCATGGCCTGTGGTAAAACTTGGCACATGTAAGAAAGATGGACTTTAACTCCCAGAATTTTCCAGCCAGCATGCTCAGTGGCTAGGGCAGGGGTTGGCTCTTTTATGACTCGTGGACTTCAACTCCCAGAATTCCTGAGCCAGCCACGCTGAGGGGAAAGGGAGAGGTTTCCAAGCTCAGCCATGCCGCCTCAGGAATTCTGGGAGTTGAAGTCCACGAGTCATAAAGCGGCCTAGGCCTAAGGTAGGCAACCGTGGCTCTTTTATGACTCGTGGACTTCAACTCCCAGAATTCCTGAGCCAGCCACGCTGAGGGGAAAGGGAGAGGGTTCCAAGCTGAGCCATGCTGGCTCAGGAATTCTGGGAGTTGAAGTCCACAGAGTCATAAAAGAGCCAAGGTTGCCTACCCCTGGGCTGGGGGATTCTGGTAATTGAAGTCCCACACTTTAGATGATTTAGATGCCATTGTTTAGTCCAGAATTTACAATCCATATCATACCCTTGTAATATCTTAGTTTCATAGTTAAGGAGATTAAGTTAAGATTTTAGCGGGATATGATACATATTGTAAATGCTGGGCCAAAATTGGCATGTAATTCATGTAAATTGCAGGACTTCAAGTCCCAGAGTCCCCCAGCCGGGTTAAAGAAAGGCAAACTGTGGCTTGGTGGACTCTTGAGTTGTTAGCCATCATAGCTAAGGAAACTAAGCCAACATTTTACAGTGTATTGTGTGTATTGTAAATATTGGGCCAAAACTGGCATATTAATCAACTCGATTACAGGACTTCAACTCCCAGGTGGATTCTGACTTGTTAGCCATCATAGCTAAGGAGATGAAGCCAACAAGTCCACCAAGCTACAGTTTGCTTTTCTTCTAGCATTCTGGCTGGGGAATTCTGGGAGTTGAAGTCCACCCTTCTTATATATGCCAAGGTGGAAAAAAACAGAGTGCCGAATTCTCACGGCTCTTCCTTTCCCATCTGAGCTTTAGATTATTTTTACATGTGAATGAGTTTCGCCCGAGATTGCTAAACAACATCCAGCAACATCAGCAACACAATTTAAGGATGTCAAACCGGACATGTGGCACAAGTCAGCAAGTTTCGCTGGGAGCACCTGATCCTATTAGAATTAATGCATAATTTCCCCCCCCCCCATGTTTGCAACAGAGACAGCTTAATAAGAGCCTTGCCTAAACTGTTGCTAGTCTATTGGAATTGGGGATATCTAATTTAATGAAGAGAAGGACTAGGGGGGACATGATAGCAGTCTTCCAATATTTGAGGGGGTCCCACAAAGAAGAGGGGGAGTCAAGCTATTCTCCAAAGTGCCCAAAGGCAGGACAAGAAGCAACAGATGGAAACTAATCAAAGGAGAGAAGCAACCTGGAACTAAGAAGAAATTTCCCAACAGTTAGAACAAATAACCAGTGGAACAGCTTGCCACCAGAAGTTGTGGGTGTTTCATCCCTGGAGGTTTTTAAGAAGAGGCTGGGCAACCATTTGTCTGAAATGGTATAGGGCAGGGGTAGGCAACCTTAGCTCTTTTATGACTGGTGGACTTCAACTCCCAGAATTCCTGAGCCAGCATGGCTCAGCTTGGAAACCTCTCCCTTTCCCCTCAGCATGGCTGGCTCAGGAATTCTGGGAGTTGAAGTCCACAAGTCATAAAACAGTCCAGTTTGAAGACCCCTGCCCTAAAGTACAAACCAGTAGTTCCACCAGATGTAGAGTTGGTCTATAACAAGGATGGGGAACCTTGGCTCTTTTATGACTGGTGGACTTCAACTCCCAGAATCCCTGAGCCAGCATGGCTCAGCTTGGAAACCTCTCCCTTTCCCCTCAGCGTGGCTGGCTCAGGAATTCTGGGAGTTGAAGTCCACGAGTCATAAAAGAGCCAAGGTTGCCTATCCCTTGTATAGGGTTTCCTGCCTGAGCAGGGGGTTGGACTAGAAGACCTTCAAGGTCCCTTCCAACTCCCTTATTCAGTTATTCTATTCAAGTAAGAAAATAAACTGCGGCCTTTTTGTAAAAAAAACCAACTGTACCATTTTGAATAGATTTTACCTTTCAATTCCAAAGCACAAAATTCAACTGCCTTCCCTTTCCAGAAAAATTAATGCAGGGCTAATTAATGCAGTTTGGCTTCAGGTTATGGGCTGCATTCAAAAGAGGAGACGGGGCCCAGGAGAGAAACTAAATGTGATTTATTGAAAAGGCTGTAACTTTAAGGCAACATCTCCAGACTGACAAGGTACCCCGTGCCTTAGATTTCAGGAGTCCAGACTCCTGGGAAAAATTAAGTTTTTGGAAAAGGAATTAAGCTGTTATTTTTTGGGGGTGGCCTTATAATCCTCATTTAATGTTTTATATAGGTAGTCCTTGACTTACAACCGCCATTGAGCCTCAAAATTTCTGTTGCTAAGCGGGACAATTATTAAGCGAGTTTTGCCTCATTTTACAACTTTTCTTGCCCGAGTTGTGAAATGAATTACTGCAGCTGTTCAATTAGTAACACATCTGTTAAGTGAATCTGGCTTTCCCCCATTGACTTCACTAGTCAGGTCGCAAAAGGGGCCACTGCGACCGTCGTAAATATGAGTCAGTTGCCAAATTCTGAGTTTTGATCACATGATCACGGGGATGCCGCAACGATTGTTTGAAAAAAAAAACAAGTTATATAATCTTCTTTTAGTGCCACTGAAGCTTTGAACGGTCACTAAATGAATTGTTGTAAGTTAGAACAATTAACCAGTGGAACTCCTTGCCTCCAGAAGCGGTGAATGCTCCAACACTGGAAGTTTTTAAGAAGAGACTGGACAGCCATCGATCCGAAATGGTCTAGGGTTTTCTGCCTGAGCAGGGGGTTAGACTAGATGATCTCCAAGGCCCCTTCCAACTTTATTATTATTATTATTATTATTATTATTATTATTATTATTATTGACTGCCTGTACTGTGATTGCTTGATAGTAAGATGGGGACATCAGAATTTAACAAATATAAAAGGCGGGCAAACTTTTCAACAAAAACAGAAGCCACCTTTTTTAAAATAAAATAAAATAAAATAAAATAAAGACAAAATTAAACCAATTATGGCTCCTACTGGGTTTTGAATTGACCTCCTAAACCGATTTGGCACCCAATGAATGTTGCTAATTTCTGGGAAAAGAGCTGCTGAATTTGTATATATTTTAATCTTCTATTATTTTATATTCTAAATTGAGGTCATACATAGTATGCCTGATTTTAATTGCGATGCTTCCCACACGAATAAAGATGAAGCAACCAGTTTGGCCAGCTGGACAGTTTTAAGATGTACAGATTTCAGGATCCAGTGCTACACCAATCCAAGCAGCATGAACCAGCTACTCTCAGATAGACTGCTCTTCCAATGGAGGCTTCATTCATACCAGGGCGCAGTGAAAGCAGTCAGCTGTTAAACGCCTCCTCCAATCACAGCGCTGGGTGGTCGCTAGGAGCCGACAGCTGCTGCAAGGACACGTATCAGTCCGTTCATGCAGCTGCTGCAAGGCGGAGCCAACTTAAAAGCACCAAATTTATTTATTAAAAGTATGGGTTTTTTTAAAAGACCCTCTATATGAACAAGTCTTTGCAGGCACCGGCCGGGGAGTGGTTGGGGCGGTTTAAAAAACCCTGCACAGTTTTAGAACTAGGATGAGGATTAATTGATTTAACCCACGAACAGACCATGAATGGACCCGCACACTGCAATCACGCGTGCGGGAGAGAGAGAGAGAGAGAGAGAGAGTGTTGGGAGGGCAGAGAGAAAGTGGGGAGAAAGTTGTGGCGAAGAGAGGAAAGTTGTGAAGGAGAGAGAGTTGGGGAGGAGAGAGAGAGAGAGAGTTGGGGGGCAGAGAGTGGGGAGAAGAGAGAAAGTTGGGGAAAAGAGAAAGTTGTGAAGAAGAGAGAGTTGGGGAGGAGAGAGAGAGAGAGAGAATTGGGGGGCAGAGAGAAAGTGGGGAGAAGAGAGAAAGTTGTAAAGAAGAGAGAGTTGGTGTGAGAGAGTTGGGGGCAGAGAAAAATTTGGGGGGAGAGAAAGTTGGGGAGAAAGGGAGAAAGTAAGAGGAAGAATGGAGAGGAGAGAGCTAGGGAGAAAGAGAAAAAGATAAAAAAGGAAGAAGAAGAAAGGGAAAAAGACAGGGAGAAAGGAGGAGGGAGAATGGGAAAGAGAAGGAAAAAACGAAGAGAGGAAGAAAGAGGAAGGAAGAAAGAATAAAAGAGAGAGCAAGAGTGAGAAACAGAGAAAGAAAACGAGAAAAAAAAGAAAGACGCCGCTCTTTAACTTACCCGACCGAAGTAACAAATTCGCTTTCCCCAATGGCGCAGCCACGCCCCCGCTTCCCCGCTGGGCTCCTTTTATACTCCGGAGTGACTGCCCTTTGTTGCTGGAGGCAATCAGGAGCAAGCAAGCATCACGTGCACTTCGGAATGTGGGCCGGCTCAGGAATTGGGAGTCCAACCTCTTTTCCCGAAGCCTCTGTTTTTTTGTTTTGTTTTAAATATCCTATGACGTCTGGGTTTCTGAAAGAGACGCATCGACTCCGCTTCCTCGTGTAAACGGCGCCGGAAAGGGGCAAATTCGAAGCGGAGGGCAGGAAAGTTTGAAAGTTGGGTTTGGGGCAGACTTTCACCTCCCCAAGTAGGAAGAAAACTGGCCTCCGGGGGGGATGGGGTGAGTGTGGGGGTGTAAAAAGATCAGGTCCTTGATAATCCGGAGTGAATTCGGATTGAAAGATCGCCGGGTCGGAGCACTTCCACTTTCTCTCTGTTTTTTTACCTCATGAAAATGTCAGTTTATTCAAAGAAGATTAAAATACAAAACATCAAAAAAATTTAAAAGAAGCAAAACAAAAAAACAACACTCTCTTATGAAAAGGAAAATAAACTCTTGAAGGACGATTCCTTAAGACCGGGTCTTCAAACTTGGCTCTTTTATGACTCGTGGACTTCAACTCCCAGAATTCCTCAGCCAGCATGGGGGAAACTATGGCCCCTTCATGACTTGTGGACCAACTCCCAAAATTCCTCAGCCAGGCACGCTGGCTGAGGAATTCTGGGAGCTGAAGTCCACAAGTTATAAAAGGGCCACAGTTGAAGACCCCTGCCTTAAGAGAAGCCGGAGGTGATTTTTAAATGAAATAAGAGTTTTATCTCTCAGGTGGGCTTCGTAAGGTTCAGGAAAAAAATAAAATAAAAGACACGGGATACAAATGTTAGGCAGGTTTTCCAGGAAGTAGCCAGGTTTTAAGGGCACCACCTTTTTACACAGTTCCTTTTATGATTTGTTTGCAAGACAATCTACAGAATCAGTTTCCAGAAAATACTACTACTACTACTACTACTACTACTACTACTACTACTACTACTACTACTACTACTACTACTACTACTACTAGTAGTAGTAGTAGTAGTAGTAGTAGTAGTAGTAGTAGTAATGTTGTTCGTCCATCAATTTCGATGAAGACCTTGACATCTTGTGGGTTGATGGACGAACAACATTACTACTACTACTACTACTACTACTACTACTACTACTACTACTACTACTACTACTAGTAGTAGTAGTAGTAGTAGTAGTAGTAATGTTGTTCGTCCATCAATTTCGATGAAGACCTTGACATCTTGTGGGTTATGGGCCATCATATTGTTATTAATTATATTATTAATATTATTATTATTAATTGATATATTATTAATATATTAATTTATTAATAATTAATTTAATAATAATAATAATAATAAAAATAAAAATAATAATAAAAATAATAATAAATCGATTTCCTAGAAAGGAATTCAGGTATGAGGTTACTCTGTTGCAATGTTCTTCTGCAGCATTGTTGCGTTTTGTAGCTTGTTTTCTTGGTAACAGAAGCAAAGTTGTTTGCCTGTACGCAGGGGTAGGCAATCCTGGCCCTTCATGACTCGTGGACTTCAACTCCCAGAATTCCTGAGCCAGCCACGCTGAGGGGAAAGGGAAATGTTTCCAAGCTGAGCCATGCTGGCTCAGGAATTCTGGGAGTTGAAGTCCACGAGTCATAAAGTGGCCTAGGCCTAGGCCAGAGGTAGGCAACCTTGGCTCTTTTATGACTTGTGGACTTCAACTCCCAGAATTCCTGAGCCAGCCACGCTGAGGGGAAAGGGAGAGGTTTCCAAGCTGAGCCATGCTGGCTCAGGAATTCTGGGAGTTGAAGTCCATGAGTCATAAAAGAGCCATGGTTGCCTACCCCTGGCCTGTAGCAAGGGCAGTGACCTATAGGTACACAAATACAGACAGTCCTCAAATTAGGACCACAACCGAGCCCAAAATTTCTGTCACTAAGACAGTTGTTAAGTGAGTTTTGCTCCATTTTACGACCTGGCTTGCCACAACTGTTGGGTAAATCACTGCAGCTGCTAAGGTAAACACACGGTTGTTAAGTGAATCCAGCTTCCCCACTGATTCTTGCTTGTTCAGAAGGTCGCAAAAGGGGATCACGTGACCCCGGGACCATGCAACCCGTCGTAAATACAAGCCAGTTTGCCAACTGCCTGAATTTTGATCGTGTGACCATGGAGATACTGCAGTGGTCGGTCGTAAGTGTGAAAAACGGGCCTAAGTCACTTTTTTTCAGTGCCGTTGTAACTTCGAACGGTCACTAAATGCACAGTTGTAAGTCTGAGGACCACCTGCAATGGAGAATATGTGGCATACCATTATTGGGGCAGCATAACTGTGGGAATCATGTCCAGGATCTGCTGTTTTTTTTTCCCCCTTCACTTTTTAATATCTTGTTTCTCTTCCCAATTCTTGAAAGTTCACTCAGCATTGGCTGGGGAATTCTGGGAGTGGAAGTCCGTAATTGCTAGTTAGGAACTCTGGGAGTTGAAGTCCGTAGCTGCTGCCTGAAGAACTCTGGGAGATGAAGTCTAACACTCTACTAGATGCTTTTAGCCTACAGCCCTAGGATCTCCTGGTGGTCTCTCTTCCAAGCATTTACAGGGCCCAACTTTGTGTAGATCTTGAACCCAAACTAGGTTTGCCGGATTCTACTGACCCATCGCCACCAATTATACTTGCTAGTTTTTATTCAGCACAAAAATAGGAAGGTGGCCCTGAATTTGGGGATGCCTTGAGTTCAAAATGTCTGATTAAAAGTACCAGCGAGGGGATAAAAATTATCGTTGTTAAAATGCAACCAGACCCAACATAATTCATAGCGAGAACAATCTAAAAGCAACTATTAAAGCCTTTGAAATGAGGCTTGAAAAGATGAGGAAAAAAAAGGCATAGAGGATGGACAGAACAATCTGGGCCCAGAATTCAAGCTGGACTTACATGACCTTTGATTTTTTTTTTTTTTTTGGTCTCTCTTCAAAATTGGGATGGGATACCAGCTGGTGATCCCATGGCTGTGGCACTGGCTGGGAATTTTAAAAAAATTGCATTAAAAAGCAACAACACATTTTCTGAATTCATTAGGTGGCTGTGCTCACAAAGTCGCCAGGAGCTGCCTTTTTTTGAAAGAAATTTTTATCTGTTTTGTGTTACCTGGGATTAACCTGGGGGCTTCTGTGTGTGTTTTGGCTATCAGCTGATTATGGTAGGGGGTCCCTGGTGGCCTTGGGGGGGTGTCTCTGAACTATGTGAAACATCTTCTGGGTGTGATCATGACTCACTTGCCTAAATAGGTAAAGTTGAGCTTTCTCAGGGCTAAAAGTCACCTGAGCCTCAAGATTTGTAACTGCACGATTGCATTTATATAGTAGTAGTAGTAGTAGTAGTAGTAGTAGTAGTAGTAGTAGTAGTAGTAGTAGTAGTAGTAGTAGTAGTAGTAATAATAATAATAATAATAATAATAATAATAATAATAATAATAATAATAATAATAATAATAAAGTTGGAAGGGACCTTGAAGGTCATCTAGTCCAACCCCCTGCTCAGGCAGGAAATCCTATACCATTTCGGACAAATGGCTGTCCAGTCTCTTCTTAAACTTCCAGTGTTGGAGCATTCACAGCTTCTGGAGGAAGGTAGTTCAACTGGTATCATATACAGGTTGTCCTCAACTTACGATTCATTTAATGACCGTTCGAAGTTACCATTGAAAAAACTAACTTAACAACTGCAGTGATTCATTTAGCAACGGTGGCAAGGAAGGTCATAAATGGGGCCAAACGCACTAAGCAAACGTCTTGCTTAGCAACAGAAATTTTGGGGTCAATTGTGGTCGTAAATGGAGGACTATTGTATTGAATCCTAATTTTTACAGCTAATATTATTTTCCCAATGCACACACCTGTGCTATTACATATACCAAGGGTCTTCAAATCTGGCCCTTCAAGACTTGTGGACTTCAACACGCTGGCTGAGGAATTCTGGGAGTTGAAGTCCACAAGTCATGAAGGGGCCATAGTTCCCCCATGCCGGCTCAGGAATTCTGGGAGTTGAAGTACACAAGTCATGAAGGCGCCATAGTTCCCCCATGCTGGCTCAGGAATTCTGGGAGTTGAAGTCCACAAGTCATGAAGGCGCCATAGTTCCCCCATGCTGGCTCAGGAATTCTGGGAGTTGAAGTCCATGAGTCATAAAAGAGCCAAGGTTCCCAACCCCTGGTATAGTCTATTGAACTGAGATGGGCTGAGTACAGAATTTCTCTTTAAAGTTATTAGATAATAGATACCTAATATTTTATTATAAATACCAGTTGATTGTTCTTTTAATTCTGCTCAATTGCTGATATGCAACTCCTGCACACCATCGATCAGTAAGAGAAAGGAATATTCCCTTCCTGCAGGCCTTACCGATGTAATTATGTCAGGAGTCTTCAAACTTGGCCCTTTGATGACTTGTGGACTTCAACTCCCAGAATTCCTCAGCCAGGCACGCTAGCTGAGGAATTCTGGGAGTTGAAGTCCACAAGTCATCAAAGGGCTAAGTTTGAAGACCCCTGAATTATGTGATGCAAAAGGAAAAAGCATGGGGAGGGATGGGGGGGGGGAATCCCATTTTTCTTTCCCACTACAGTAATTCTTTAAATTCCATAGTTTTTATATATTAACCAGCTAGGTTAAGTTCAGGAGGGAGGAGATGAAATGGCATATGATAAAAGAGAGGCAAGATTTGTAGAAATATAGCATATATATCACAACTTTATACAGTACTAAAATGAAAAAAACGATTTCAGCATTTTTAAACTGCTAGAGAGAATTAAAACAAAAAATTCAACGGTTGAGAAATCAAGGGAGCAAAAAACTTTGGTCATAATTTCCCAGACGTTAAAAAATAAATCCCAAAAGCGCATGAAACAATCTTTTATTTGGCAAGAGTAATAAAGCTTTTAATTACAAAACCATTAAAAGTTTGCCCACATTGCCCATAATGCTTTGCTTCCAGGCCTTCCTCACGCGCGTGCGCCCTCATAGAAGGGCCCTTTTTATGCGCTTGCGCAGGACCAT
Organism: Crotalus helleri; assembly: GCA_024509115.1. Classification (NCBI taxonomy): domain Eukaryota; kingdom Metazoa; phylum Chordata; class Lepidosauria; order Squamata; family Viperidae; genus Crotalus; species Crotalus helleri. The sequence goes on along the minus strand of JAKSXO010000020.1, from coordinate 7,030,219 downwards.
CTCAAGCGCTAAGTTTGTGGCAAGCGCAGGTTCTTTTTGCGTTCTTCTGAGGGAGGTGGAGGCAATGCGAGGTGAAGAGCTCGACCTAGTGGCCGTCCAGAGCTATTGCAAGCGCCCGTGGTTAAGTTTGCCGTTTGAAGAATTGACGCATGCGTATATCTTCGGCCTCTGGAGGCTTACACGGGTTCGAGCCCCGTCTTCTCCCCAAAAATTATTTCGGTGACTGAACCAGAACCGAAATGTGAGCATAAAGTGGCAGTAGAGATTATTGCTACTATTATTAATAACCAGGTGTATTAATAATGTTAATAATAACCAAAGGGACAGTGCTATGAATAATAACAATATCCCTTTGGTTATTTGCAAAACATAATCTAATTTAAAAATTCTTATTCTAAAACAGGCAAAAGGCAGAGAAGACACAGCTGCCATTTCAATATAGGGTAACTTCTGTGCAGCATAACCAAAGTTAACTCAGATGCCCGAGTAAATTATTATTCCTGTGCCTGACTGAGGAATTCTGGAAGTTGAAGTCCACAAGTCATAAAAGGGCCAAGTTGGAAAACCCCTGGCTTAGCCACTGAGACCAAAAACAACAAAAAAAAAAAAAACAGGTTGTAAAATGCCTTGCTTAGCAATGGAAGGCTGGGGCTCAATGGTGGTCCTCAGTGAACGTGGGAGGGGTACCCAAGGATCATCTAGCCCAACCCCCTTGCATTGGGCCAAAGAGCCAACTAAACCACCCTAGAGGGATGCTTGCCTATGCCGCCAGATCTTGCCTTGCGTTCGGTGCCCCACCGTTGAAACAAACAGTACAGCAGGATGATGGGCCTCCGTGAATTTTTGGTTATGTAGTCTTTGTCTTCTTCTGGGTTCGGAAGGTGGGCAGGCCGGGGCTAGGAAAGACACCACAAGGAAAGCCTGGGTCTCTTTCGGATGGGTGGATTTCGACTCCCAGAATTCCCTGCTGGCTGGGGAATTCTGGGAGTTGAAGTCCATCTACCGGTGGTCCTTGGTGACCGTTTGAAGTTACAACGGCACTGGGGAAAAAGTGACTTAGCACCATTTTTCACACTTATGACCATTCCGGCATCCCCAGGGTCACGTGATTTACCTTCGGATGCTCGACAACCGACTCATATTTACGACGGTTGCAGCATCCCTGTGTGTGTGTGTGTGTGTGTGTGTGTGTGTGTCACACAATCCCCTTTTGCGAACTTCTCACCAGCGAGATCAATGGGGGGAAGTCAGGTTCACTAATGACCCATGTGTCTAATTTAACAATATTGGGCAAGGAAGTTTGCGAAAGGGGGCAAAACTCACTGAACCAGCGTCTCGCTTAGCAACCTAAATTCTGGGCTCGACAGTGGTCGTTAAGCCGAGGACTATCTGAAAATGAGGGCGGTTGAGAAACTCCGTTTCAAAGGCACAGCTGAGAGCGGATAAGGCAATCTTCCTGAACTCTGCGTTCGTGGAATTAAATAAAATTCTATCTTTTATTTTAGGTTTTTTTTTTCAGGCAGTCCTGAGCAGTTTGGGGAGACGATCTTGAGCAGGGGGTCTTCAAACTCAGCCCTTTTATGACTGGTGGACTTCAACTCCCAGAATTCCTCAGCTAGGCACGCTGGCTGAGGAATTCTGGGAGTTGAAGTCCGCAAGTCATGAAGGGGCCATAGTTCCTCCATGCTGGCTGAGGAATTCTGGGAGTTGAAGTCCGCAAGTCATGAAGGAGGCATAGTTCCATGCTGGCTGAGGAATTCTGGGAGTTGAAGTCCGCAAGTCATGAAGGAGCCATAGTTCCCCCATGCTGGCTGAGGAATTCTGGGAGTTGAAGTCCGCAAGTCATGAAGGGGCCATAGTTCCTCCATGGTGGCTGAGGAATTCTGGGAGTTGAAGTCCACAAGTCATGAAGGGGCCATTGTTCCCCCATGCTGGCTCAGGAATTCTGGGAGTTGAAGTCATGAGTCATGAAGGGGCCTTTGTTCCCCCATGCTGGCTGAGGGATTCTGGGAATTGAAGTCCACCAGTCATAAAAGGGCCAAGTTTGAAGACCCCTGTTCTTCGTGTCCTTCCACGCTCTACAAAGAATTTCCTTCTGCTCCCTTCCTGGGCTTCACACTGCGTTTGCGTCGGGGGGCGTCTCCTTCCTCGTTCCCCTCCACGCTCCAGGCGTAAGGCCGTTCCACCAAGCTGGGGGCGAACGGCCCCACCACCCAGGGCAGGGGGACGTTCTGCACCACGTAGTCCACGATCTCGTCCACCGAGCCCCGGGGCATGGCGATCCGCTGGCAGTTCTGGGCCAATACGGTGGAGGGCATCTCTTCGAAGGACTGGGCGGTCGAGAGAGATCGGTGGAGGCCCTCCGCCGTGTGCCAGATCAGCCTGGCTTTGTCTTGGATGCTGGCGGGGAGACCCTGGAGCTGGGACAGGAGGGTCCAGCAGGAGAGCTGCACCTGTTGAGCCAGCCCACGAAACACGGTCAGCGTCCGGGACTCGGCCTAGGAAACGGGAGAAGGCAGGTCCTCAGCAGAGCTGTGCTTGCTTAGATTCGTCTACCTCAGGACGGGGTCCATCTCTCACTCTTCCTATCATTAGCACACCTCCTTCTCCAGGATAATTCTTCCTCCTCTTCCTTCCTTCTCCTCCTCCTCCTTACCTCTACCTCCTCTCTTTTCTTTTCCTCTCCTCCTTCTTTCCTCTTCCTCTGCCCTCCTCTACCCCCTCTCCTTTCATCTTCCTCCTCTCCTACTCTCCTCCACTCATCTGCCTTCTTTCTCTCCTCTCCTCCTCCTCACCTCTCTTCTCCTCCTTTCTGTCTTCTTCCTTTCCCTCCACCTTTTCTCCTCCTTTCCTCTCTTCCTTCTTTGCCTTCTTTCTTCTCCTCCTCCTCTCCTTTTCTCCTTCTTTCATCTTCCTTTTCCACCTCTCCCATGCCTTCTTTCCTCTCCTCCTCTTCCTTACCTCTCCTCCATATCCACATCCTCTTCCTTCTTTGCTTTCTTTCTTCTCCTCTCCTTTTCTCCTTCTTTCATCTTCTTCTTCCTCCTCTCCCATGCCTTCTTTCCTCTCCTCCTCCTCTTCCTTACCTCTCCTCCACATCCTCTTCCTCCTCCTTACTTCTCCTCTTCCTCCTCCTCATTCTCCTATTCTTTTCCTCTCCTCCACCTATTCTAATAATAGTAATAAAGTTGGAACGGACCTTGGAGGCCATCTAGTCCAACCCCCTGCTCAGGCAGGAAACCCTTTATACCATTTCAGACAAATGGCTGTCCAGTCTCTTCTTACAAAACCTCCAGTGTTAGAGCATTCACCACTTCTGGAGGCAAGGAGTTCCACTGATAAATTTTTCTCACTGTCAGGAAATTTCTCCTTAGTTCTAGGTTGCTTTTCTCCTTGATTATTTTCCATCCGTTGCGTCTTGTCCTGCCTTCAGGGGCTTTGGAGAATAGCTTGACTCCCTCTTCTTTGGGGCAGCCCCTGAGATACTGGAAGGCTGCTATCATGTCCCCCCTCATCCTTCTCTTCATTAAACTAGACATCCCAATTCCTGTTCTTCGTATGTTTTGGCCGCCAATCCTCTAATCATCTTTGTTGCTCTTCTCTGTACTCTTTCTAGAGTCTCAGCATCTTTTTCACATCGTGGTGACCGAAACTGGATGTAGGATTCCAAGCGTGGCCTTACCAAGGCCTTGTAGAGTGGTATTAACACTTCACGTGATCTTGATTCTATCCTTCTGTTAATGCAGCCTAGCACTGTGTTGGCTTTTTTGACAACAGCAGCACACTGCTGGCTCCTCCTCTTCCTCCTTCTCCTTTCCTCTCCTCCTCCTCCTCCTCTCCTCCTCCTCCTCCATCACCACCACCAAGTCTGCTTCTCCACCATGATTTCTCTTTCGCTTTCCTCCCCCTGACATATGATCATTTCTTTTAATGACCAGTTAGAAAACTTCAGCTACAACAGTTAATCCCTGGAACTGACAATTAATTATGCCTCCAGAGGTTGTGGGTGCTCCATCACTGGAGATGTTCAAGAGACTGGACAGCTATTTGTCTGAAATGGCACAGCTTGAGCTGGGGGTTGGACTAGATGACCTCCAAGGCCCCTTCCCGCTCTTGTTATTCTGCAATTCTAGCCACTGTGCTTCACAAACCACGGCTCAGCATGTTGCAGCACGCGATCCTTAGCGTCGAGTGTGAAGTCAGATGTTCCCAGCAAAAATAATAATAATAACAATAATAAAAAAAAGAATTGAAACCGGAACTAAACAGGCGAGAAAGAATCGCAAAGCTACCTCTGGCTGGGCTGATGAATCCACCTGCTTGCCATTCCCAGCATGCATTTGGCTCCAGACCAGCCACATCTGGAAGAGTTTCTCCTGCCCATTTTGCAGCCTCTGGTCCAGCCCGTGTTTGACATGTTCAACCTAACAAAGGGCAGAAAGCAGAGAAGTTTTGCAAAATGTTATTTTTACGAAAAAGCTTCCATCCCGGAAGTTGTTACGGCCTGACTTGTTTAGTGACATGTTTTATGTTTTAACCTTGAAACCTTTTGTCCATCTTGACAAATCAGCCTTAACACCCCGCAAAATAAGGCTGGTTTGGTCAACCTCTGAAGCTTGAAGCTTAGAATATGTGATGCCTTGACATCACAATATGTCAGCCAATGGGAGTTAAGAATATGATGCCTGCATTCTGACATCACAGCGAATCAGCCAATGGGAGTTAAGAATGTGTGAAAGCTGCCTTGTGACATCACAGCAAGTCCACTAATGGGAGTTAAGAATATAAGATAGCTGACTTGTGACATCACAGTAAGGTAGCTAATGGGAGTTAAGAATATATGATAGCTGACGTATGACATCACAGTATGTCAGCCAATGGGAGTTAAGAATATGATGCCTGCATTCTGACATCACAGCGAATCAGCCAATGGGAGTTAAGAATGTGTGAAAGCTGCCTTGTGACATCACAGCGAGTCCACCAATGGGAGTTAAGAATATAAGATAGCTGACTTGTGACATCATAGCACGTCAGCCAATGGGAGGTAAGAATGTGTGATATCACAGTGAGTCCACCAATGGGAGTTAAGAATATATGAGAGCTGACTTGTGACATCACAGTAAGTTAGCTAATGGGAGTTAAGACTGTGGTGCCTGCACTGTGACATCACAGCAAGTCAGCCAATGGGAGTTAAGAATGTGTGAAAGCTGCCTTGTGACATCACAGCAAGCCCGCCAATGGGAGTTAAGAATATAAGTTAGCTAATGGGAGTTAAGACTGTGGTGCCTGCACTGTGACATCACAGCGAGCCCGCCAATGGGAGTTAAGAATATAAGATAGCTGACTTGTGACATCACAGCGAGTCAGCCAATGGGAGTTAAGACTGTGATGCCTGCACAGTGACATCACAGCATGTCAGCCCATGGGAGTTAAGAATGTGATGCCTTTTCTGGCAATTCAGCCAATGGAAGTTAAGCAAGCATTTTCTCTGCTAAGAAGCATGTGCAAAGTTCAAAAAAAAAAAAAAAAAAAAGACGTAAACATCCCAATAATTTTTTTTTTCTTTTCTTACCAGCACTAAAGTCTGGTGCAGCTGGCCCAGGGCGTCTTGGGTGCCCTCCTTGGCGTCTTTCAACTTAGCCAGGAAATGCGGGAAGACGCGGTGGCGAAGTTTGCTGGACAAGGACCCCAGCCGCACAAAGTAACTTTTCCGCTGCTTCTGCTGCTCCACCGGGCCCGTTTCGAAGCCTTCCATGGAGGTAGCCAGTTCAGCTGGAAGAAAAAAGGAACCCCCACACCATCTCATAGCCTGGAGGTTCAAAGTTGAAGTACAGCCAGTCCTTGACTTACGACCAGTCACTTAGTGATTGTTCGAAGTTACGACAGACCTTTAAAAGGTACGTAGGAGCTCTGGTGGCGCAGGGGATAGAATGCAGTATTGCGGGCTAATTCTGTCCACTGCCAGGAGTTCGATCCTAACCGGCTCAAAGTTGACTCAGCCTCCTGTCCTTCTGAGGTTGGTAAAATGAGGACCCAGATTGTTTGGGGGAGTGGGGGGGGCAATAGGCTGTAAACTGCTTAGAGAGGGCTGTAAAGCACTATGAAGCGGTATATGTCTAAGTGCTATTGCTAACTATCATCTATCTATCTATCATATATCTTTATGTGTCTATGTGTCTCTTTCTTTCTTTCTTTCTTTCTTTCTTTCCTTCCTTCCTTCCTTCCTTCCTTCCTTCCTTCCTTCCTTCCTTCCTGTCTATCTACAATATCTATCTTTCTATCTATCATCTTACAATATCTGTCACTGTCTATCTGTTTACCTATATTCCCTCCCTCCCTCTCTCTCTCCCTCCCTGGTGGCGCAGTGGTTAGAATGCAGTAGTGCAGGCTGACTCTGCCCACTGCCAGGAGTTCGATCCTGATCGGCTCAAGGTTGACTCAGCCTTCCATCCTTCCAAGGTCAGTAAAATGAGGACCCAGATTGCTTTGGGGGGGGGGCAATAGGCTGTAAACTGCTTAGAGAGGGCTGTAAAGCACTATGAAGCGGTATATACGTCTAAGTGCTATTGCTAACTATCGTCTATCTATCTATCTATCTATCTATCTATCTATCTATCTATCTATCTATCTATCTATCATCTATGTGTCTTTCTTTCTTTCTTTCTTTCTTTCTTTCTTTCTTTCTTTCTTTCTTTCTCTTTCTCTCCTTCCTTCCTTCCTTTCTCTTTCCTTCCTTCCTTTTCTGTCTATCTACAATATCTATCTGTCTATCTATCACCTTACAATATCTGTCACTATCGATCTGTCTGTCTATATTCTCTCTTTCTCTCACTGGTGGCACAGTGGTTAGAATGCAGTATTGCAGGCTGACTCTGCCCACTGTCAGGAGTTCGATCCTGACCGACTCAAGGTTGACTCAATCTTCCATCCTTTTGAGGTTGGTAAAATGAGGACCCAGATTGTTGGGGGGGGGAGGGCAAAGATGCTGATCCTGTAAACTGCTTAGAGAGGACTCTACACCACGGTGAAGCGGTATATAAATGCTACTGCTATCATCCATCCATCCATCCATCCATCCATCCATCCATCCATCCATCCATCTATCATCCATCTATCTATCTATCTATCTATCTATCTATCTATCTATCTATCTATCTATCTATCTATCTATCTATCTATCTATCTATCTATCTATCTATCTATCTATCTATCATCTATCTATCTATCATCTATCTATTATCTATCTATCTATCTATCTATCTATCTATCTATCTATCTATCTATCTATCTATCTATCTATGATCTCGCTCTTCTATTTACAATATCTGTCACTGTCTATCTGTCTGTCTTTATTCTCTCTCTCTCTCTCTCTCTCTCTCTCTCTCTCTCTCTCTCTCTCTCTCTCTCTCTCTCTCTCTCTCTCTCTCTCTCTCGATCTAGCGATGCAGTGGTTAGAATGCAGTATTGCAGGCTGACTCTGCCCACTGCCAGGAGTTCGATCCTAACCGGCTCAAGCCTTCTGTCCTTCCCAGGTCGGTAAAATGAGGACCCCAGATTGTTGGGGGGGGGCAATAGGCTGACTCTGTAAGCCACTTAGAGAGGGCTGTAAAGCACTGTGAAGCGGCATATAAGTCTAAGGGTTACTGCAACTACGACCTGGTTCCAAAGCTTTTACACCCTGTCACATGATCGTATCTGACTTGCTTGGCAACCGGTTCGCATTAACAGCTGTTGGCTGCATCCCGTAGGCATTATGACTGCAATTTACAACCTTTTTCCTAAAACACTACCTTTTGGCAGAGGAAGTCCTTGACTTACAACCATTTGTTTTGGGATTGTTTGAAGTTACAACACTGTAAAAAGTGACTTACGGCCAGTTTTCACACTTACGACCATTGCAGCATCCCCGCGGTCACGTGATCAAAAGCGCTGCAGCGTCCCCAGCGGGTTACGTGACCCTCTTTTGGGACCTTTTGACAAGCCAAGTCAACGGAGAAGCCAGATTCACTTCACCACCGTGTTACTCACTTAACAACCGGGGCGGTTCACTTCGCCACAGTGGCAAGAACGGTCGCAAAACAAGACAACTTTTATTGCCGGGTTTTTTTTTAACTACGAGCGCACTTCGGCCCGTATTAAAAAAATGACGTTCTCTTGCCGGCCTCTCAAAATGGGGGCAAAGCTCACTTATCTTGCTTAGCCACAGAAATTTTGGAACCCAAGGGTGGTCGTAAGCTGAGGACAACCTGTCGTATCTACTGGGGGGGGGGAAGGAATTTTGGGGATCACGTCTGGATTAGGGAAAATGAGCCCTCACCGAGTTCTCGTTCCGTCACGGGGAAATAGTAGTCGACTAATTCTTCAGACTTGCCCAGCATCGTATCCATACTGGTGACCACCATCTCACCCGCTCTGGAGCCCATAATGCTGGTCACACCCCCTGCCACGACGGAGCAGGTCATCTCCACGCTGCCCTGGACGGCCCCCTTAGCCATGTCCACCATCCCGCTCACGCCACTGGACACGGCCTCCTTCGCCCCGTAGACGGTGCCGGAAACGACAATTCGGGCTCCGGTGACTTTGTTTGACAACAATTCCTTGGTGTCTGCTACCACCTGGAGAAGGAGACAAACCGAGATGCGACGCTGCATCCTTGTTTCCAAGAATGTGCTCGATTTTAGAATGTAGGCGGTCTTCGATTTACGACAATTCGTTTAGCGACTGGAAAAAAGGGACCTAGGACCGTTTTTAACACTTACGACTGTTGCAGTGTCCTCCGTGGTCACGCAACTAAAATTCGGACATTTGGTAACCGACTCGTATTTATGACGGTTGCGGTGTCCCCGGGATCATGCATGTTTTGTTCCATATAGCATTAATCTTGTGAACTCTCAAGCTTCCTCCCTCCATTACATGTTCAAGATGGACTGTTTAATATTTATTTGTTATGTATATGTAGGGGTGTGGGTCTATACCAGAGATAGGCAACCTTGGCTCTTTTATGACTCGTGGACTTCAACTCCCAGAATTCCTGAGCCAGCATGGCTCAGCATGGAAACCTCTCCCTTTCCCCTCAGCATGGCTGACTCAGGAATTCTGGGAGTTGAAGTCCACGAGTCATAAAAGAGCCAAGGTTCCCCACCCCTGCTATAGACCAACTCTACATCTGGTGGAACTACTGGTTTGTACCTTTAGAGCAGGGGTCTTCAAACTTGGCCCTTTTATGACTCGTGGACTTCAACTCCCAGAATTCCCGAGCCAGCCATGCTGAGGGGAAAGGGAGAGGTTTCCAAGCTGAGCCATGCTGGCTCAGGAATTCTGGGAGTTGAAGTCCACGAGTCATAAAGCGGCCTAGGCCTAGGCCAGAGGCAGGCAACCTGGGCTCTTTTATGACTCGTGGACTTCAACTCCCAGAATTCCTGAGCCAGCCACGCTGAGGGGAAAGGGAGAGGTTTCCAAGCTGAGCCATGCTGGCTCAGGAATTCTGGAAGTTGAAGTCCACCAGTCATAAAAGGGCCAAGGTTGCCTACCCCTGATCTATACATATGTTGTATATAGTATGTTTAGGTGTGTGTCATATATGTGTTTCATTTTGAGAGCGGGCAACTAAATTTCATTTTTGAGATGTGCTGTTATCTTATCTTATCTTATCTTACCTTTTACGACCTTCTGACAAGCAAAGTCAATGGGGAAGAAGCTGGATTCACTTCACAACCTCATTACTAATTTAACAACTGCAGTGATTCACTTAACAACTGTGGCAAGAAAGGATATGAAATGAAACAAAACTCCCCTAACAAGTATCTCACTTAGTAGCAAAAACTTTGGGTTGTAAGTGGAGGACTACCTGTCTGTGGTTGCTAAGAGTCAGTGTTGACTTGAGGGCCTCAAAATCACTCACTCAATCTTCTCTTAATGTCCCAAAGCTGATTTTTTTCAGGAGGCAACTGGACTTATCTTTGTTTTCCTTTGAAGACATTTCTCTTCTCATCCAAGAAGCTTCTTCAGCTCTGACTGGATGGTGGGGAACAGAGGGATTTATACTCCTTGCAGACAGCTGGTCATTTGCATCCTTTTGGAGAGTCATTGAGGCCACCTGGAGGCTTATCTATGTCCTCAGGGTCACCTGAGTGGTGCAAATGGGTGTGGAGCCTTCTTCGAACGGCTGAAAGGACTAGTCATATAAATATAAATCCTGCCATTCCCCACTGTCCAGTCAGAGCTGAAGAAGCTTCTGAGATGAGAAGTGAAATGTCTTCAAAGAAAAACAAGGAAGTCCAGTTGCCTCCTGGGAAAAGCACCTTTGGGACAACCAGGAACTGGATTGACTGAGTATCTCCATGGACATTGAGCCGTGCACTTTGGGATGAACTCCCATCGGATGGTGCAGGAGGATGAACGGATTCCCAGAAACCATTGCAGGTTCCAGGAACTATTTGCGCTTCAGTTGGAGAGGCAGAGAACACGGACTCATCCCCAACAGCCTGCGCCCGTCTTCAACAAGGAAGGGACCCAGGGCAGAAGACATCCTGCAGCCAAGAAGGCTCCACACCAGGGGTCTTTAAAATTGGCCCTTTTATGACTTGTGGACTTCAACTCCCAGAATTCCTCAGCCAGCAACTCTGGCTGAGGAATTCTGGGAGTTGAAGTCCACAAGTCATGAAGGGGCCATAGTTCCTCCATGCTGGCTGAGGAATTCTGGGAGTTGAAGTCCACAAGTCATGAAGGGGCCATAGTTCCTCCATGCTGGCTGAGGAATTCTGGGAGTTGAAGTCCATAAGTCATAAAAGGGCCAAGTTTGAAGACCCCTGCTTCACATCCATTTGCACCACTCAGGTAACCCTGAGGACACAGACAAACCTCCAGGTGGTCTCAATGACTCTCCAAAAGGAGGCAAATGACCAGCTGTCTGCAAGGAGTATCAATCCTTCCCTTCCCCACCATCCAGTCAGAGCTGAAGAAGCTTCTGGGATAAGAAGGGAAACGTCTTCAAAGGAAAACAAAGGAAGTCCAGTTGCTTCCTGAAAAAGCATCTTTGGGACAACCAGGACCTGGATTGATTGAGCATCTCCATAGACATCTTCTCTTAATGGGTTTTTTTCCCCCCCATCCCCCTAGCCTACACTTTTGGGTTTCTGCTGAAGTTGCTCAGCTCACAATTAATGAGATCTTCCCATCGCTCTGTGGAATCATACAGGGCGGGTCCCGAGGCCAAGGCTACGGGTGTTGAAACAAGCCGTGAAAATATTGCAAGCCTTCAATTTCCATCTAGCTTCCAGGAAAGGTTGAGTCTCATTAGAATCACCACGGCTTTCCTAGAATATTCATTTGAACAGCTTGCAATTCTGTTCAGCAACTGCCTAACCCCACGCGTTGCAAAACAAAACAAAACAAAAAACACACAAAAAAACATGGACAGTTTCTAGAAATTGGGATCCAGGTTTTGGGGTTTTTTTTCTGGATTGATGGTCACCTGTGGAAAACAGCCCAGACCTAAATAAACTTGCTATAAATAAATAAAAGGATGTCTCCAGATCATGCATGTAAATAATAATAATAATAATAATAATAAAATAATGTTGGAAGGGACCTTGGAGGTCATCTAGTCCAACCCCCTGCTCAGGCAGGAAACCCTATACCATTTCAGACAAATGGCTGTCCAGTCTCTTCTTAAAAACTTCCAGTGTTGGAGTATTCACCGCTTCTGGAGGCAGGTTGTTCCACTGCTTAATTGTTCTAACTGTCAGGAAGTTTCTCCTTAGTTCTAGGTTGCTTCTCTCCTTGATTAGTTTCCATCTGTGATAAATATCGAACAAATAAATGATCAAGGGGGGGGGTCCAGCTATCCTCCAAAGCACCTGAAGGCAGGACAAGAAGCAACGGATGGAAACTAAATCAAGGAGAGAAGCAACCTGGAACTAAGGAGAAACTTCCTAACAGGGAGGACAATTAACCAGTGGAACTCCTTGCCACCAGACGTTGTGAATGGTCCAACACTGGAAGTTTTTAAGAAGAGACTGGACAGCCATTTTAAAGAAAGGCAGATGAGGAGGAGGAGAGGAGTGTCCCAGGCAGTCCTCGACTTACAACAGGTGATTTAAGGACCATTCAAAGTTACAACGGCACTGGGAAAAGTGACTTACGTCCGTTTTTCATACATATAACCGTTGCAGCCTCCCCGTGGGTCATGTGATCAAAATTCAGACGGTCGGCAGCTGACTCGTATTTATGACGGTTGCAGTGTCCCCAGGATCACAGTATCCCCTTTTGCGACCTTCTGACCAGCAAAGCCAGATTCACTTAACGACTGGGTCACTAACTTAACTCTTGCAGCAATTCATTTAACAACTATGGCAAGCAAAATGATAACCTGGTGCAAAATTCGCTGAACGTCTTGTCTTGCTTAGTAACTGAAATTTGGGGGGGGGGTCAACTGTGGTCGTAACTCAAGAACTACCTCTCCTTGCCCAGAAGTGGTTTTGCCTTGACATTTCCCCCCCCAAATGATGTAAATTCAGAAATCCTTGAATCCAAGACCAACCAATGCTAAACCCTGAAACTTTTCTGATCTAGAAAGTGGGTTCACACAACCTGCTAGCTTGGTCCAAAGTAGAGCTGTCTTGGGGATCCACTCCCTGTAAAGACCCTGTCTGCCATCTTGATTTCTCCCAAACGGATGGGAGACCACACGGAGATCAATCACGCTGACGTGGTGGTAAGACTGACTCTGCAACGTGATTTGAGCAAAACGAGATTGCTAATGTAAGCAGAACGCCCGTGGCAAAGGGCCACTTACCTTCTCAGACGGCTGCTGCAAGATAGGTAGTTTTTCTTCCAGTTTATCCAGTCCTTTGCATGCATACACACTGACTATTGCAACTGGGGGAAGAGAGAGACAGAAAAACGGCTCAGCTGGGTTCACACAATCCTCTTTGCTAGTCTAAGAAGTGTTTCTAAATATTGATAATTTTCAGATATGTGGGCTTCAGCTCCCAGAATTCCATAGCCAACATCTGGGACTTTGACTCCCAGAATTCCTCAGCCAACATTTGTGACTTTAATTCCCAGAATTCCCCAGTCAACATCTATGACTTCAACTCCGAGAATTCCCCAGCCAGCATTTGTGGACTTTGACTCCCAGAATTCCTCAGTCAACATCTGTGACTTCAACTCCCAGAATTCCCTAGTCAACGTCTGTGGACTTCAACTCCCAGAATTCTATAGCTAGTATCTGGGATTTCAACTCCCAGAATTCCATAGCCAGCATCTGTGGACTTCAACTCCCAGAATTCAATAGCCAGCATCTGTGGACTTCAACTCCCAGAATTCCCAGACAGCACTCCCTGAATTCCTCAGCCAACATCTGTGGTCTTCAACTCCCAGAATTCTCCAGCCAATGTCTGTGGACTTCAACTCCCAGAATTCTTCAGTCAATGTCTGTGGACTTCAACTCCCAGAATTCCATAGCCAGCATCTGTGGACTTCGACTCCCAGAATTCCTCAGCCAACATCTGTGGACTTGAACTTCCAGAATTCTCCAGCCAATGTCTGTGGACTTCAACTCCCAGAATTCCACAGCCAGCATCTGTGGACTTCAACTCCCAGAATTCCATAGCCAGCATGCTGGCTGAGGAATTCTGGGAGTTGAAGTCCACACAGCTTAAACTTTTCAACATTGAGAAACACATTTTCTCACGAATGGACTTTTTTTTTCACAACTCCCAAACTATTTGGCAATACTTAAAATATATATATATATATATATATATATATATATATATATATATATATATATATATATATATATATATATATATATACACACACACACACACACACACACACACACACACACACACACACACAGACACGAGCAACACGCCAGATCAGCAGTTCTGCTGGGATCCATAGAAATTATTTTTTTTTTCATCATCTTGCCAGTCACCACAGCTGCAAACATTTGTTTCAAGGTGCTAGTCCTCAGGATTGCTTGAATGATGATGGCTGGGCATCAGACTTGTATTAATTTGTTCATCAAATCTGCACGGCCGATTTTAAGATTAAGTGAGGGCTAGGAGATATCAGAGGTCACCTAGTTCTCAGACTAGGTTACTTTAAGACATGTGGTTCTCAACCTTTTTAATGCCGCGACCCCCAACCGGTCGTACGTCGAGGACTACTCAACTGGTCGTAAGTCGAGGACTACTCAACTGATGCAGCACCGTTTGCAGAATGGGACTTTTGGCGGGCTCAGCAGGGCAGAGACAGCCTGGACAATTCCTATTGGCTTTTGAAAGCCAATAGAATTAGACTCTATTCAAGAGAGTCTATTCTATTGGCTTTCAAAAGCCAATAGAATAAAAGGGAGTAGCACAGCTAAGGAAAAGGGGGGAAAAATGGCGGACTGCGTTGTTTGGCGACCCCCGTGAAATGGTCGTTCGACCCCAAATGGGGTCCCGACCCACAGGTTGAGAACCACTGCTTTAAGACATGTGGACTTCAACTCCCAGAATTCCTCAGGCAGTCTGCTGACTAGGAATTCTGGGAGTTAAAGCCCTCATGTCTCAAATGTTTTTCAAGGTTGAGAAAGACCAGACTAGTCCTACAAGCTCCCACAAAGGACGGTCTATCACCCCCTGAGGCAGACTGAACCTTAGAATCTCAGGGCAGAAGATTCGGAAGGACCCTTAAAGATCATCTAGTCCAGCCTCCTGGTTGATGTAGGAATGCACAATTTCAGCCTCCACCACAGAGCTGTCCATTTCAGTGCCAACGTTTAGAGCCCATCTACTCCTGCAAACCAAATATAAACATATAAGGAACGGTTGCTGGTATTGGGTATGTCTAGTTTAATGGAAAGGACGAGGGGTGACATGATAGCCATCTTCCAATATTTGAGGGGCTGCCACAAAGAAGAGGGGGGGGGGTCAACTTATTTTCCAAAACATCAGAGGGCAGGAGAAAAAGCAACAGAGGGAAACTAATCAAGGAAAGAAGCAACCTGGAACTAAGGAGAAATTTCCTGACAACTTGCCTCCAGAAGTTGTGAATGCTGCGACACTGGAGGTTTTTAAGAAGAGACTAGACAACCACTTGTCTGAAATGGTGTAGGGTTTCCTGCCTGAGCAGGGGGTTGGACTAGATGACCTCCAAGGTCCCTTCCAACTCTGTTATTCTCTTAAAGCACTATGGAGTGGTACATACATTTAAGTGCTATTGCTATTAGGAGTGCAGAGAAGAGTAACAAAGATGGGGACTAGAAGCTAAAACATACAAGGAATGGTTGCTGGAATTGGAGATGTCCAGTTTAATGAAGAGAAGGACGAGGGGGGACATGATAGCAGTTTCCAATATCTCAGGGGCTGCCCCAAAGAAGAGGGAGTCAAGCTATTCTCCAAAGCGCCTGAAGGCAGGACAAGAAGCTACGGATGGAAACTCATCAAGAAGAGAAGCAACCTGGAACTAAGGAGACATTTCCTGACAGCGAGAACAATTAATCAGTGGAACGACTTGCCACCAGAAGTTATGGATGCTCCAACACGGGAAGTTTTTAAGAAGAGAATGAACAACCATGTCTGAAACGGTATAGGGCAGGGCTAGGCAACCTTGCCTCTTTTATGACTCGTGGACTTCAACTCCCAGAATTCCTGAGCCAGCATGGGGGAACTATGGCCCCTTCATGACTCGAGGACTTCAACTCCCAGAATTCCTGAGCCAGCATGGGGGAACTATGGCCCCTTCATGACTCGAGGACTTCAACTCCCAGAATTCCTGAGCCAGCATGGGGGAACTATGGCCCCTTCATGACTCGAGGACTTCAACTCCCAGAATTCCTGAGCTGGCATGGGGGAAACTTTGGCCCCCTCATGACTCGTGGACTTCAACTCCCAGAATTCCTGAGCCAGCATGGCTCAGCTTGGAAACCTCTCCCTTTCCCCTCAGCATGGCTGGCTCAGGAATTCTGGGAGTTGAAGTCCACGAGTCATAAAAGAGCCAAGGTTGCCTACCCTTTGCATAAGGTTTCCTGCCTGAGCAGGGGGCTGGACTAGAAGACCTCCAAGGTCCCTTCCAACTCTTGTCATTCTATTCTATTCTAAATGTTGAATTGCCACTTCCCCCAAACACTGCTCTGGCCTTCTTACTCACGCTGAGGCTCCAGCCTGGTGACCAATGGTTGGGCACCGCACAGGGCAGCTGCGGTGAGGGTCTTCACCCCTTTCTCGGCCACATCGCAGACGGACTTCAGATAGGGGCTCGTCTCCTTGGTGCTGGCATAGGCAGAGGAGACCAGGTGGCAGGTGGAGCTGACCAAGGGGAGGCGGGCGACCCGACGGATCAGGTTCTGCAGGGAAGAATTCGAGTTGAGGGGGCAGATCGTGGCTTGATGGCCGCCAGTTGCCGATCAGGCCTCAAAACATCCCAACCAGGACCCTCAAGTCGTCCAACGGCTGGTTGGGCTTTTCTAGGAGGTGACGTGAACGCAACTGCTGGGGTTCCCACAACCTTGCCGTCACCCAACCCAGGATGGCTTCTTCAGCAAATCAGGGTTTAAAACCAAACAGGGTTAGGAATGAAATCCAGGCCAAGGGGAACTTACCTGCTGCTCCATCTTGTGACCCTCAGGAACCAGGTGGTTTCCCTCTTTTTCTTCAGAGGCCATGGGGGGCCCTGAAAAGCAGAAGAGGAGGTAGTTGGAACATGCTGCCCGTTAAAATTATGGGATGGTCAGGTAAAGGATAGCGGGAGGGAGGCGATTGTGTTTTATACAACAACAACAATAATGAGAGAAGGAGGAGAAGAGGAAGAAGAATAAGAATAAGAAGGAGAAGGAAAAGGAGGAGAGGAGGAGGAGAAAGAGGAAGAGGAGACGGAGGAAGAGGAGGAAGAATAAGAATGAGGAGGAGAAGAAGGAAAAGGAGAGGAGGAGGAAGAAGAATGAGGAAAAGGAGGAGAGGAGGAGAAGGAGGAAGAGGAGGAGGAAGAATAAGAATAAGGAGAAGGAAAAGGAGAGGAGGAGGAGAAGGAGGAAGAGGAGGAGGAAGAATAAGAATAAGGAGAAGGAAAAGGAGGAGAGGAGGAGGAGAAAGAGGAAGAGATGGAGGAAGAATAAGGAAGAGAAGGAGAAGGAAAAGGAGAGGAGGAAGAAGAATAAGGAGGAGAAAGAGGAAGAGGAGGAGACGGAGGAAGAGGAGGAGGAAGAATAAGAATGAGGAGGAAAAAGAGGAAGAAGAAGAATAAGGAGAAGGAAAAGGAGGAGAGAAGGAGAAGAGGAGAAGGAGGAAGAATAACAACAATAAGGAGGAGAAGGAAAAGGAGAGGAGGAAGAAAAAGAATGAGAAGAAAATGGAGGAGAAGAGGGGGAAAAGAAGGAGGAAGTATAAGAATAAGGAGGAGGAGAAGGAAGACGATAAGGAAGGGGGGAGGAGGAGGAGGAGATTTAAATAAAAAGTTCCAATCAAAATATAAGCATTCAGCAAGGAGAACACAAGGGCTTTCACAAGAATTCGATTCTAAAAATAGAATCCTGGAAATTTGGGAACACGGGATTCAAAAAGAACCACCTCCTGAAGGTTACCAGACAACTCTTGGCCTGGCCTGGACAACAAACGCCCCGTTTTGGATTCCATAAAAGTTTAATTCTGTACATTGTGAACTCAAACGCTAGACTTCAGAAGGTTTGAAAGAAGGGCACTTCAAACTTGGCCCTTTTGTGACTGGTGGACTTCAACTCCCAGAATTCCTCAGTCGGCCATTTTGATGAAACTGCAGGCTTGGATCCAGACCAGGGGTCTTCCAACTTGGCCCTTTGATGACTGGTGGACTTCAACTCCCAGAATTCCTCAGTCAGCCCTTTTGATGAAACTGCAGGCTTGGATCCAGACCAGGGGTCTTCCAACTTGGCCCTTTGATGACTGGTGGACTTCAACTCCCAGAATTCCTCAGTCAGCCATTTTGATGAAACTGCAGGCTTGGATCCAGACCAGGCGTCTTCCAACTTGGCCCTTTGATGACTGGTGGACTTCAACTCCCAGAATTCCTCAGCCAGTCATGAAAGGGCCAAGTTTGAAGGCCCCTGTTTTAAAGCCTTAGTGGATTCATTGGTGCTCTCTGACCTTGGCGATTGGCTTGCAGAAGTTAGCCGACTAAATGACATTTTCAGTGCTAGCAGGGAATGGGGTTTGCTCCCTGTCCTTGACTTATGACCACAACGGAGTTGAAATGGTATAGGGTTTCCTGCCTGAGCAGAGGGTTGGACTAGATGACCTCCCAAGTTCCTTCCGACTCTTGTTATTTTGTGATTATGGCTGCTAAGCGAGACATTGGTTAAAGTTTTTGAGTTTTGCCCCATTTTACGACCTTTCTCGCCACCGTTGTTAAGTGAATCACTGCCTTTGTTAAGTGAGCAACCCGGTTGTTAAGTGAATCTGGCTTCCCCCATGGACTTTGCTTGTCAAACGGTCGTAAAAGGGGATCACGTGACTCCAGGAACTGGCAACCGTCAAAGACAGCCATTTGTCTGAAATGGTATATAGAGTTTCCTGCCTGAGCAGGGGGTTGGACTAGATGACCTCCAAGGTCCCTTCTAACTTTTATTTTTTTTTAATTTTAATTTTTATTATTATTATTAGAGTCAGTTGCCAAGCATCCGAATTTTGATCACGTGACCCTGGGGAATGCTGCGATGGCCACAAGTGCGAAAAAAGGTCATAAGTAACTTTTTTTAGTGCCGTTATAACTTCGGAACAGTCACTAAATGAATAGTTGCAAGTGGAGGATTACCTTGTAAAGATTTCAACTGCTAATACTTGACAACTCCCAAATACTGGCATTTATGTTTATCTAATTCCGAATTCTACTATTTTTCCTGCTTTTTTTAAAAAAAAATAAACAAACTGATCTTTTTGCAATGCTCCTTGGTTTCTAGTCCTCATGATGTAGCTGAAAATGGAAACCACGTCACCAAGGGCTCAACCTTCGCTAGGTTGGTCCTAAAAGACTCTGCAGGCAAGCACGTCCAACATTTTGTACAGCAGGGGTCCCCAACCCCTGGTGTGTGGACCGGTACTGGGCCGCGGCATGCTAGCAATCGGTCCGTGCAAACAAGCGAAGCCCCATCCGCAGGATGCAGGCAGCACACAAAACCATGCAACCCTCCAGTCTGCAGAAAAACCTCTCTCCATGGAACCAGTCCCTCTCTGTTGGAGACTGTAGAGGTTCTCAACCTGTGGGTCGGGACCCCATTTGGGGTCGAAAGACCATTTCACGGGGGTCGCCAAACAACGCAGTTCGCCATTTTTTCCCCCCTTTTCCTTAGCTGTGCTACTCCCTTTTATTCTATTGGCTTTTGAAAGCCAATAGAATAGACTCTCTTGAATAGAGTCTAATTCTATTGGCTTTCAAAAGCCAATAGGAATTGTCCAGGCTGTCTCTGCCCTGCTGAGCCCACCAAAAGCCCCATTCTGCCAACGGTGCTGCACCAGTTGAGTAGTCCTTGACTTACGACCGGTTAGGGGTCGCGGCATTAAAAAGGTTGAGAACCACTGCTGTAGAGCATAATCTGAACCCAGCCATCAGGGAAAAGGGAAGGGAAAGGGCAAGTAGTAGTAGTAGTAGTAGTAGTAGTAGTAGTAGTAGTAGTAGTAGTAGTAGTAGTAGTAGTAGTAGTAGTAGTAATATTGTCAATAAGAAAGACAAAAAAGTCTGGATAGTAGACATGGCAGTGCCCGGAGACAGCAGAATAGACGAGAAAGAACTGGAGAAGATCACAAAATACAAAGACCTACAAATAGAAACAGAAAGACTGTGGCAAAGGCAAGCAAAGGCAGTACCAATAGTAATAGGTGCCTTGGGTGCAATCCCAAAACAACTGGAGCACCACTTGAGCACCATCATTGGCACTAACAAATTTGCCATTGTTGTTAATTGCGAAGTCGTGTCCGACCCATCGCAACCCCATGGACAACGTTCCTCCAGGCCTTCCTGTCCTCTACCATCTTCTGGAGTCCATTGAAGCTCATGCCTTCAGTGACTCCATCCAGCCACCTCGTTCTCTGTCGTCCCCTTCTTCTATTGCCCTCCATCTTTCCCAGCACTGGGCTCTTCTCCAGTGAGTCCTTCCTTCTCATTAGGTGGCCAAAGTATTTGAGTTTCAACTTCAGGATCTGGCCTTCTAAAGAGCAGTCGGGGTTGATCTCCTCTAGGACTGACCGTTTTGATCACCTTGCAGTCCAGGGGACTCGCAGGAATCTTCTCCAGCACCAGAGTTCAAAGGCCTCCATTGTTTGGTGCTTAGCCTTTCTTATAGTCCAACTTTCACAGCCATAGATTGCAGCTGGGAAAACCATGGCCTGGACTATACGCACTTTTGTTGGCAGGGTGATGTCTCTGCTTTTTAGAATGCTGTCTAGATTTGCCATAGCTTTCCTCCCCAGGATCAAGCGTCTTTTAATTTCTTGGCTGCAGTCCCATCTGGGTGCAATCCCAAAACAACTGGAGCACCACTTGAGCACCATCATCGGCATTGACAAATTTGCCATTAATCAACTGCAAAAGGCGGCCTTACTAGGAACCGCTTCCATCCTGCGACAATATCTGTAACACCATCAAACATCCCCATCTGCCTATCCCAGGTCCTTGGGAAGGACTCGATAGGTAGACAAAAATGCCAAATCCAGTCTGAACATCTGGCTGACTGTGCGATAATTAATAATAATAATAATAACAACAACAACAATAATAATAATAATAGGAAAAAGTGGTTGAAACTGAGAGGGTGAAGATCTTGTGGGACTTTCGAATACAGACAGATCGTCATTTGGAACACAACACGCCAGATATCGCAGTTGTAGAGAACCGAAGGGTACAGCTGATTGATATCGCTGTACCAGGAGATGCCAGAGTCGAAGAAAAAGAACTGGAAAAAAATTATGAAATATCGCAACCTGGCCATCAAAACTGCGTGATTATGGATGAAACGTGTAACAGTTGTACCCATTGTCATCGGGGCACTGG
The DNA here is from genome assembly GCA_024509115.1 of Crotalus helleri. Classification (NCBI taxonomy): domain Eukaryota; kingdom Metazoa; phylum Chordata; class Lepidosauria; order Squamata; family Viperidae; genus Crotalus; species Crotalus helleri. Next base: position 7,009,207 of record JAKSXO010000020.1, on the reverse strand, counting down.
GAATTATGTCCAAAAACACATCAAGAAACTGCAGCTTCCTGCAATAACTCCAGCAATGTTACAAAAAACTGCGCTACTCTGAACATCTTACATTTTTTTAAGGAGGTACCTGGTTGACACCTAGGATGCTGGCAGCAACCCGTGACAACCATCAACCCTGGCTAATTGTTCTCACTGTCAGAAAGTTTCTCCTTAGTTCTAGGTTGCTTTTCTCCTTGGTGAGTTTCCATCCATCCAGCTAGTGCAAATATGCTCAGAAAATTAACGTCTGTCCCACTGGGCTGCTTGCCAGGGGCTTAGTCACTTGGGGATGGCTGCCGTTCTTTCATGCTCATGCCAAGAATGTCACCTTGTGACGAGTCACACAGAAACACAATCCCTGGGGACAATGTGTTCAGACAAGACTCCTGCAGAATTATCTCCTTATTTGGTGAAAACGACACAACGGGGCGCAACAAGGCGTACCCATTATTAGGCAAACGGGCACAGCGCCCACGGCCGAACCCCAATCATTTATCCTTCAACTAGAACAGTGTTTCTCAACCTTGACAATTTTAAGGCATGTGGACTTCAACTCCCAGAATTCCACAGCCAGCATTGCTGGCTGTGGAATTCTGGGAGTTGAAGTTCACATGCCTTAAAATTGTCAAGGTTGAGAAACACTGAACTAGAAAGAATAAAAAGATAAAATTACGACTTTCTCAATCTCGCCTTTGAAAAGGCTACACAAATATCAGTCTGTGAAAAGCAAATCCGATAGAAAAAGACAAGTGATCCTCGGACCGACGACCTCAAGCGCCCCCCCCCCGTATTTTTGCCATTCAATGAGTTTTGCCCCGTTTTATGACCTTCCTGGCCAGTCGTTAAGTGAATCACTGCAGGTCACAAGTTAGAAACCCAGTCGTTAAGTGAATCTGGCTTACCCGTGGACTTTGCTTGCCGGAAGCTCGCAAAAGAGGATCATGTGATCTGAGGGACACTGCGACCGTCGTAAATAGGAACTAGTTGTCAAGCATCTGAATTTAGATCTCATGACCCTGGGGAGGCCACAACGGTAGTAAAGTGTGAAAAATGGTCGTTAAGTCCCTTTTTTCAGTGCCGTTGTAAATTCAAATGGTCACTAAGCGAATTGTTGTAAGTCAAGGACTCCCGGTGATTCTGTTTAAAAACTCAGCCTTTATAGTAATGGCTACCAAAATTTACAGCCCTTTCCTGGTCCTTGACTTATGGACACAGTCGCAAGCAGAGTTTCCATTCCTTAAGCAAGGCAGCTGTTAAATCAGTGGTTCTCAACCTGTGGGTCAGGACCCCATTTGGGGTCGAATGACCATTTCACGGGGGTCGCCAAACCACGCTGTCCTCCATTTTTTTCCCTTTTCCCTAGCTGTCCTACTCCCTCTTATTGGTGGCCACACCCACTTGGGGGTCACCACAACATGGGGAACTGTATTATGGGGTCACGGCATTAGAAAGGTTGAGAACCACTGTGTTAAATGAATGGTGCCCGATTTAACAACCAATTTTGCAGTGGTTAAACGAATCACTGCAATTGTTAAGGGAATCACATGGTCGTTAAGTGAATCCTCACTGACTTTGCTTGTTAGAAGAGAAGAGCAGCAAAGATGATTAGGGGACTGGAGGCTAAAACATATAAGGAACGGTTGCTGGAATTGGGCATGTCTAGTTTAATGAAGAGAAGGACCAGGGGGGACATGATAGCCGTGTTCCAGTATCTCAGGGGCTGCCCCAAAGAAAAGGGAGTCAAGCTACTCTCCAAAGCACATAGAGGCGGGACAGGAAGCAACGGATGGAAACTCATCAAGGAGAGAATCAACCTGGAACTAAGGAGAAACTTCCTGACAGGGAGAACAATTAATCAATGGAATGACTTGCCACCAGAAGTTATGGGTGCTCCAATACTGGAAGTTTTTAAGAAGAGACTGGACAACCAATTGTCTGAAACGGGATAGAGTTTCCTGCCTGAGCAGGGGGTTGGACTAGATGACCTCCAAGGTCCCATTCCAACTTTATTATTGTTGTTGTTGCAAATGGCAATCACATGATCCACCAGGATGCCATAACGGTCACCGGCACATGCCAGTTGCCAAGCACGCAATTTTTGATCACAGGATCTTAGATTGTCCCAAAGGTGCTTTTTTCAGGAGGCAAATGGACTTTCTTTGTTTTTCTTTGAAGCCAACACAGTGCTAGGCTGCATGAACAGAGGGAGAGAATCAAGATCACGTGAAGGGTTAATACCACTTTACAAGGCCTTGGTAAGGCCTCACTTGGAATACTGCATCCAGTTTTGGTCACCACGATGTAAAAAAGATGTTGAGACTCTAGAAAGAGTACAGAGAAGAGCAACAAAGATGATTAGGGGACTAGAGGCTAAAACATATAAGGAAAGGCTGCTGGAAATGGGAATGTCTAGTTTAAGGAAGAGAGGGACAAGGGGGGACATGATAGCAGTATTCCAATATCTCAGGGGCTGCCCCAAAGAAGAGGGAGTCAAGCTATTCTCCAAGGCACCTGAAGGTAGGACAAGAAGCAATGGATGTAAACTAATCAAGGAGAGAAGCAACCTAGAACTAAGGAGAAACTTCCTGACAGTGAGAACAATTAACCAGTGGAACCACCTGCCTCCAGAAGCGGTGAATGCTCCAACACTGGAAGTTTTGAAGAAGAGACTGGACAGCCATTTGTCTAAAATGGTATAGGGTTTCCTGCCTGAGCAGGGGGTTGGACTCGATGACCTCCAAGGTCCCTTCCAACTTTACTATTACTATTATTATTGTTGTTATTATTATTATTATTAGTAGTAGTAGTAGCAGTAGTAATAGTGGTAGTAGTAGTAGTATTAAATCCACGAGTCATGAAGGGGCCATAGTTCCTCCATGCTGGCTCAGGAATTCTGGGAGTTGAAGTCCACGAGTCGTAAAAGAGCCAAGGTTGCCTACCCCTGGCTTAACCCGTGTGAAAAAAAGGTCATAAAATGGGGCACGACTCACTTAGCGACCATTTGCCCGCAATGAAAATTCTGGTTCCAATTGTGGTTGCTTAAGTCAAAGACACATCCTTCCATCCTCCATTTCTCAAAAATCAACAGGGTTAGGAGTTGTGGCCCCCCAAATTCGGGTCTGTTCCAAACCCCCAAACAGTTTTATCAGCCAACAATCTAGTTCTCCATGAACTCTATGACCCCTAAAGTTTCAAGTAGGAAGAAGGAATTGCTAGCGATTTTTACTTTAAAAAAGTCTAATAAAAACTTTCATGAAAACCTCAACCTAGCCTCACAGCTCCCTTGTCACTATCCAAACACAGATAGTCCTCCACTTACGACCACAATTGTGAAGCCAAACGTTCGTCAAGTGAGCTTTGTCCCATTTTGACGATCTCCCTTGCCCCGCTTGTTAAGGGAATCAGCGCTGGGGATAAAGTTAGTAAATTGGTTGTTAAGCGAATCTGACTTCCCCTCAATTTTGCTTGCCAAAGGTCGCAAAAGGGGATCACAGAACGGTTGTAAGTATGAGTCAGTTGCCAAGCATTTGAATTTTGGTCACGTGATGACGGGGATGCTGCAATGGTGTGAAAAAAGTTCATAAGTCATTATTTTTTCCGGGGCTGTTGTAACTTTGAATGGTCACTAAATTAACCATTGTTAAGTAATAATAATAATAATAATAATAATAATAAAAAGTTGGAAGGGACCTTGGAGGTCATCAAGTCCGACCCCCTGCTCAGGCAGGTAACCCTATACCATTTCGGACAAATGCCTGTCCAGTCTCTTCTTAAAAACTTCCAGTGTTGGAGCATTCACCGCTTCTGGAGGCAGGTTGTTCCACTGGCTAATTGTTCTAACTGTCAGGAAGTTTCTGCTTATATTCTAGGTTGCTTCTCTCTTTGGTTAGTTTCCATCCATTGCTTCTTGTCCTGCCTTTGGGCGCTTTGGAGAATAGCTTGACTCCCTCTTCTTTGGGGCAGCCCCTGAGATACTGGAAGGCTGCTATCCTGTCCCTTGTCCTCTTCATTAAACTAGACATCCCCAATTCCAGCAGCCGTTCCTTATATGCTTTAGCCTCCAGTCCCCTGTTCATCTTTGTTTTTCTTCTCTGCACTCTTTCTAGACTCTCAATATCTTTTTTACATTGTGGTGACCAAAACTGGATGCAGAATTCCAAGTCTGTAAAAGAACTGCTAATTTCTGGAGGAAATTAATCAACAGTCTAGAAGTGTGTATGTGTAGGGCTGCACGTATTCAGGATGAGTGTATGAGAGAGGGAAAGACAGAAAGAGAAAAAATATTGGTTTTAATGCCACCCATCCCGTCTAAGCGACTCTAGGCAATTCCCAACAACAATAAATACAATAGACAAACTTATCAAAACTGCACAAAAACATTTAAAAAAAAACTCCACAGAAAATCAAGGTCAGCAACTGGATTCCTTCAACATGATCCACACCTCGTTTTAAGCAAGAAAGGAGAACCCGAAAGATTCCATAGGAAATATTTACTACTATTTTAGGTTACCCAACAAGAGATCTTTTCATAAAGTTATTTTTAAAGGCAGGTTTGTTTTTCAAAGTGCCACGCAAAGAATGTTATGGCATTTTAAAAAACAAACGAACCTGGCATAAATAACTTTGTTGTTGTTGTTTTAAATCACCCTCTTAAAACGGCACCAGGATTTTCATAGCTTGGTTGCTTGGCACGGTAGGACGACTCAGAAAAAAAAACTTTTGGAAAAAAATTTAAAATCTGTTTTCTTTTGTTTGTTTTTTTTTTTTTAAAATCGCATCAGAGCGATTAGTCAAGGCTGTACAGGAAATAAGTCTAACCTGCAAGTTTGGGCAGGCAAGAAGCAGCCCGTTTACGAGTTTTGAGAAGGCACAATAGAATTTGCACGCCCGCGTTCCCACGCCCGCGTTTTCCCACTAAATCCCAGTTCACCGACTTCTGCAGCCCACTTAATCGCGGAATTGTTGGAAAACCCTCCCTCGAGGCAGGCCGCTCCAACTATCACGCCTCCCCCCCACTGCACGTAACTTTACAACCCGGTGGAGTTACTCCTAACCTGTTCCTCAGCGGTGAACCTCTTACTCCGCGCTCCGATCTCGAGGCGTAACACGCCGATCGCAGCTATGACTTCTGCATTGATACGGAGGGGGGCGTGGTTAGAACGTTGGCCTGGGAGTTTCTTTACATCGCAGCGCGTCGGAGCCAATCAGCGAAGGGGAGGACTGGACCGCAGCCAATGGGGAAGAGACGGGAAGGAAGCGGGCGGGGAGCCGTGGCGAGAGCGAGGCTTCGTGCTACACGTGCGTGGGAGAAGGACGTGGGAAAGCGAAGCGTTTCTGGGTAGAAAAAAAAAAGGGGGGGAGGTTTTTTTTTCTTTTTACGGGAAATAATTAGAAGCCCCGGAATATTTTTCAGAGGGGAAGGAGGAAAGGAAGGGGGAACGGCGGTAGAATAGGGGCAGATGGAAAGGAAAAAAAGAAAGAGTGCTTCTGAGCATATGTAGAAGGCGGCCGAGAGGGAATATGACATAGGTGGCAAGATTTACGGTTCAGATTTAAGGAGAAACCACGGCTAAGGGGCCCGGTAATGGTCCAAACCAGGGGTAGGCAACCTTGGCTCTTTTATGACTCGTGGACTTCAACTCCCAGAATCCCTGAGCCAGCCTGGCTCAGCTTGGAAACCTCTCCCTTTCCCCTCAGCATGGCTGGCTGAGGAATTCTAGGAGTTGAAGTCCACGAGTCATAAAAGGGCCAAGGTTGCCTACCCCTGGTCTAGTAGAAACTTCTAGAGCAGGGGTAGGCAACCTTGGCTCTTTTATGACTCGTGGACCAACTCCCAGAATTCCTGAGCCAGCATGGTTCAGCTTGGAAACCTCTGGCTCAGGAATTCTGGGAATTGAAGTCCACAAGTTATAAAAGAGCCAAGATTGCCTACACCTATCCTAGGACGAAGATTAAGAGCAGGGGTCTTAAAACTTGGCCCTTTTATGACTCGTGGACTTCAACTCCCAGAATTCCTGAGCCAGCCATGCTGAGGGGAAAGGGAGAGGTTTCCAAGCTGAGCCAGGCTGGCTCAGGAATTCTGGGAGCTGAAGTCCACGAGTCATAAAAGATCCAAGGTTGCCTACCCCTGACGTAGATGACTGACTGACCAGGGATAGGCAACCTTGGCTCTTTTATGACTCATGGACTTCAACTCCCAGAATTCCTGAGCCAGCATGGGGGAACTATGGCCCCTTCATGACTTGTGGACTTCAACTCCCAGAATTCCTCAGCCAGCATGGCTCAGCTTGGAAACCTCTCCCTTTCCCCTCAGCATGGCTGGCTGAGGAATTTTAGGAGTTGAAGTCCACGAGTCACAAAAGGGCCAAGGTTGCCTACCCCTGGTCTAGTAGAAACTTCTAGAGCAGGGGTAGGCAACCTTGGCTCTTTTATGACTCGTGGACCAACTCCCAGAATTCCTGAGCCAGCATGGTTCAGCTTGGAAACCTCTGGCTCAGGAATTCTGGGAGTTGAAGTCCACAAGTTATAAAAGAGCCAAGGTTGCCTATCCCTGGTCTAAACTAAGCAGGGGTCTCCGAATTTGGCAACTTCAAGACTTGTGGACTTCAACTCCCAGAATTCCCCAGCAAGCATACCTCAGGCATCAAAGTTGCCTCCGTGTCTTTGGGCCAAACACCAGGAGACGATGAATTCTAGTCCCGCTTTAGACGTGAAAGCTGACTGAGTGACACTTGGAAAAGTTGCCTGTGGACTCCCCCCCCCATATTTCTGTCTTTCCTCCTGGATGATTTTAGGCAATAGCTCCAAATCTTAATCAGATGTGGTTTAACAGACCATGGTTTAGTAGATTTCAAAACCACGGGCACATTTTTTTTGTCCTCTGCTTGTCCATTAAACAAGGTTTTACTACAGGGGTGTCCAATCTTGGGTCATTCGAAGACTTGTGGACTGCAACTCCCAGAATTCCCCAGCCAGTCATATTGGCTGGGGAATTCTGGGAGTTGAAATCCACAAGTTTTCAAATGGGCCAATTTAGAGATCTTTGATCTAAGTCAGTGGTTCTCAACCTGTGGGTCGGGACCCCATTTGGGGTCGATCGACCATTTCACGGGGGTCGCCAAGCAAGGCTGTCCGCCATTTTTTTCCCCCTTTTTAATTTCCTTAGCTGTGCTACTCCCTTTTATTCTATTGGCTTTTGAAAGCCAATAGAATAGACTCTCTTGAATAGAGTCTAATTCTATTGGCTTTCAAAAGCCAATAGGAATTGTCCAGGCTGTCTCTGCCCTGCTGAGCCCGCCAAAAGTCCCATTCTGCAAATGGTGCTGCACCAGTTGAGTAGTCCTCGAGTTATGACCGGTTGAGTAGTCCTCGACTTATGACCGGTTGGGGGTCGCGTCATTAAAAAGGTTGAGAACCACTGATCTAAGTAGTGTTTCTCAAGTTGGCTGAGTTGGAAGACGTGTGGGTTGGCTGAGTGTTTCTCAAGTTGGCTGAGTTGGAAGACACCTGGAGCACATGAAGTTTGGAATCTGGGGTGGGAGGGGGGGAGAGAGTTAGTGGCTATGGCAACCACATCCTGGTTCCTTTTGCTTTGAAGGCTCTTGTTACCGTGGCAACCCCCCATGGGATGCTCTGGGAAAGGAAGGATGCATTCTGATGGGCGATGAGCCCCACACTGGGACATTATCCTCATTTAGAGCTATTTGGATTGCAGCTTATCCTCCAACCAGCAGGAGATTTGAGTTCTAGTCCTACCTTAGGTATGAAAGTTGGCTTGGTGACTTTGGGCCAGTCACCAGGAGATGATGAGTTCTAGTTCTGCCTTAGGGATAAAGTCAGATGAATGGGTGAATTCTAGTGCCGCCTTTGGTGTGAAAGCTGATAGAGCAGTGGTTCTCAACCTTTTTAATGCCGCGACCCCCAACCGGTCGTAAGCCGAGGACTACTCAACCGGTCGTAAGTCGAGGACTACTCAACTGGTGCAGCACCGTTTGCAGACTGGGACTTTTGGCGGGCTCAGCAGGGCAGAGACAGCCTGGACAATTCCTGTTGGCTTTTGAAAGCCAATAGAATTAGACTCTATTCAAGAGAGTCTATTCTATTGGCTTTCAAAAGCCAATAGAATAAAAGGGAGTAGCACAGCTAAGGAAAAGGGGGAAAAAATGGCAGACTGCGTTGTTTGGCGCCCCCCGTGAAATGGTCGTTTGACCCCAAATGGGGTCCCGACCCACAGGTTGAGAACCACTGGGATAGAGTGACTTTGAGCCAAAGTCTTGAACTTGGAAAAAGTTGCTCCCAGATTCCTTCCAATTTGTCTCTGTCCTCCTGGATAATTTTAACTGATCCTTCCAAATCTTAATCCAATCTGGTTTAACAGACCATGGTTTAGTAGATTTCAAATACCTGGGCACATTTTTTTTTTGACATCTGCTTGTCCATTAAACAAGGTTTTACTACAGGCCTGTCCAAACTTGGCCACTTGAAGACTTGAAGACCGCTACTCCCAGAATTCCGCAGTCAGTCATCCTGTCATACTGGCTGGGGAATTGTGGGAGTTGAAGTCCACAAGTCTTAAAATTGCCAAGGTTGGATATCCCCCGTTTTTTTAAATTACAAATAGCACCCTTTAAAGCAATGTTCCTTAAACGTGGCCCTTTTAAGACATGTGGACTTCAACTCCCAGAATTCACAGCTGGTTGAGGAATTCTGGGAGTTGAAGTCCACAGGTCTTAAAATAGCCAAGTCTGAAAAAGACAACTTCAAAGCAGAAGTTATGTAAGTGTAAAAATGACAGGGATTGACACAAATGAGCCGAATGAATGCAAATGACTGCCATTTAAATCTAAAGGGCACATTCCCCTTTTCTCTCCTTGGATGGAAGACCACCAGGAAATCTTAACAACCCCAGGCAGTTTAAAACATCACAGTATGGTTTTCCAAACTCAAAACAAATCAGCCACTGGGAACACCACATATTTTTGTGGTCAGCTGGAGCAGAAATGGATTTAATCTTGTAAAAATTGTATTCTGGAGATTTGTCTTCTTTTCGGACTCAATATTTCTGGCACCGGGCTGTTTTCTAAAGCAGGGCTTTTCAACCTTTTCACCCATTGTGCCACTTTTAGGATATGGCAACATCCGAGTACCACCAGTCGCCTAGCAAGATGTCAAAAACTTGATGGCCCCCCCCCCAAAAAAGGAAAAAAGTGATAAAGTACAAGTAATCCTCGACTTACAACAGTTCGCTTAGTGACTGTTTGAAGTTACAATGGCACTGAAAAAAGTGCCCCCCAAGCCACAGCTGAGCAAGACACCTGCCTGCCCACCCGGTGGCGCTCTTCCTTCTGTCCGAGGTTTTCATTGTTGTGAGCATTTCTGTTGAGGATTGGCAGTGAGGGTGGGGTGGGGGGGTGTTTGGTCTTTATTGCCCCCGTCTGCTGGGTGGTTGCAGCAGGTTTTGGTCACTTCACATGACCCTGGGACACTGTGACCGTCATAAATATGAATCAGTTGCCAAGCATCTGAATGTAAATCACAAGACCCTGGAGAGGCTGCAACATTCCAGCTGATCAGTGCTTCTTCTGGGCTCAGCAGAAGCACCAGGATCAGTGCTGAGCTCCAGCTGGAGCCTGGTGCGGATCCTGGTGCTTCCGCTGAGCCCTGACAGCCCTGCAGCTCCAGCCATCTCTCGCTCAGGCTTGTGCGGTGTTGCCACCAGTTCAGCTCATTCCCCTCCCCCGCTAGCACTTTTCTAGGATGGTCGTGTACCACCTGCCAGGTGCCCATATACCACAGGGGGTACCCGTACCACCGGTTGAAAAGCTCTGGTCTAAAGATTCTGGCAAGCGCCAAACTTTAGATACCAATTAAGTTTGTCCCCGCGCCAGATCCAGCATTTGCAACAGCCCAAATTCCTCTGTCGGTTTAATTTCCCTGTAGTATTTTCTTTTCCTCCCGTCGCCCCCCTTAATTCTTCATTTTCCTTTATTTTTGTTTACATCCATCGCAAGGATTATTTAACAGAAGGAGCGGACAAACAAATAGATGCCAGACGGAAACTGCTTTGGAATAGCAAGCGGTATCTTAGCTTGCGTTTTATTGCTCGGTTAAATCACCGCCAATTGCCGAATATCTTTAAGCAATTGGATTTAATTTAACACTTCCAAGGGATTTTGTGTCCTCCTCATCCGTTTGCAGTCGAAATATTAGTAGGCAACCCGCCTGTTTTCTTCCCGATTGGAAACCGGGGTTGGGTGGGGAGAGCTGAGGAAAAATAATTAAGGAACAAACTCAAAAATATGCCATAGAAGCGTTTGGGACGTTACTACAAGGCCTTGATAAGGCCACACTTGGAATCCTGCATCCGGTTTTGGTCACCACGATGTAAAAAAGATGTTGAGACTCTAGAAAGAGTGCAGAGAAGAGCAACAAAGAGGATCAGGGGACTGGAGGCTAAAACATACAAGGAACGGTTGCTGGAATTGGGTATGTCAGTTTAACGAAGAGAAGGACGAGGGGGGACATGATAGCAGTCTTCCAGTATCTCAGGGGCTGCCTCAAAGAAGAGGGAGTCAAGCTCTTCTCCAAAGCGCCCGAACAAGAAGCAACGGGTAGAAACTCATCAAGGAGAGAAGCAACCTAGAACTAAAGAGAAACTTCCTAACAGTGAGAACGATTAACCGGTGGAACAACCTGCCTCCAGAAGCAGTGAATGCTCCAACACCGGAATTTTTTAAGAAGAGACTGGACAGCCATTTATCTGAAATGGTATTCAGGGGTAGGGAACATTGACACTTTTATGACTCGTGGACTTCAGCTCCCAGAATTCCTGAGCCAGGAGCTAAGGGTAAAGGGAGAGGTGTCCAACCTGAGCCATGCTGGTTCAAGAATTCTGGGAGTTGAAGTCAACGAGTCATAAAAGAGCCCAGGTTGCCTACCCCTGGTATAGGTTCTCCTGCTTGAGCAGGGGGCTGGACTAGAAGACCTCCAAGGTCCCTTCCAGATTCTATTCCATTCCATTCCATTATTCTATTCTATTCTATTCTATTCTATTCTATTCTATTCTATTCTATTCTATTCTATTCTATTCTATTCTATTCTATTCTATTCTATTCTATTCATTATGTTCTATTAGGTTCCGTTCCATTCATGACATCTTTGCTAATTAGAAGAATGTTTTTTTGTGTGTGTGGGGGTAGGAGAACAAATGAGAAATTTCCAATTTTTTTCAGGGAACGCGGGCGGGGGGGGGGCATGAAAGCTGCATTGATCACAAATTTGCAGGAGGAATCACTATACCAATAATTGACAGGCCCCTGCAAATAGCTTGCTGGAGAGTCACTGTGGGAAAGGTTTTTTTTTTAAAAAAAATAAAAGTAAAATAAATTTTACGAGGCAGGAAATCCATCTAGGTTTGAAGAAACAGCGCCAAGTATCTCTTGGGTGCCTGTCAGAAGATTGAAACTGTGGTCATCAAGTCGACGCCGTTTCTTTGTTTTTCCCTCCTTCTTTTCCACACTTTTCCCTTCCCTTTTTCCTCCCTTAATTTTCCTGTTATTTGCTTTCGTATTTTGTCTTATTATTTATATCAGTTTATACTATAGGCTAATAAAATGTAAATTTTAAAAAAAGGAACTGTCGCAGTGTCTTGGGCTCTAAACTTTTGATTTTCATATTTGGGGAAGAAGAATGGAAAATTAAGTGGTCTTCTTTGTGGAAAAGGGTTTACCAATCTGGTCTGGACCAGGGGTCGGCAATCTTGGCCCCTTCATGACTTGTGGACTTCAACTCCCAGAATTCCTGAGCCAGCCATGCTGAGGGGAAAGGGAGAGGTTTCCAAGCTGAGCCATGCTGGCTCTGGAATTCTGGGAGTTGAAGTCCACACAGTATTTAATATTTATTTGATATGTATATGTAGTAGGGGTATGGGTCTAGACCAGGGGTAGGCAACCTTGGCTCTTCTATGACTGGTGGACTTCAACTCCCAGAATTCCCGAGCCAGCATGGAGGAACTATGGTCCCTTCATGACTCGCGGACTTCAACTCCCAGAATTCCTGAGGCGGCATGGCTCAGCTTGGAAACCTCTCCCTTTCACCTCAGCATGGCTGGCTCAGGAATTCTGGGAGTTGAAGTCCATGAGTCAGAAAAGGGCCAAGGTTGCCTACCCCTGGTCTGGACTCTGGACTACCTCGGAGGGGCTGACCAGCCCCATCTCCCCCTTCCTTGTTTCTGCCTCTCGTTTCCAGGTAGCAGAATGAGAGAGTTGGAAGGGACCTTGGAGGTCTTCTGTTCCTGCTCAAGTCCACCGTCATCAAAATCTGTTGCTCAAGCCTGTTGAGATATTTCGGGACCTTCCTCTCTGCTAGAATGTTTGCAATAGCTTTGTGTTATCTGCAAACTTGATAAGGGCTCCCTCAAATCTGTTGTGTGAGTCACTGCAGCATTTGTTTCCTTTCCTTTCCTTCCTTTCCTTTCCTTTCCTTTCCTTCCATTTCCTTCCTTTCCTTTCCTTTCTTTCCTTTCCTTCCATTTCCTTCCTTTCCTTTACTTTCTCCTTTCCTTTCCTTTCCCTTCCTTTCCTTTCCCTTCCTTTCCTTTCCTTTCCTTTCTTCCTTTTCCTTTCCCTTCATTTTCCTTCTCTTCCCTCTATTTCTCCTCCCTTCTTTTCTTTCCCTCCTCTTTCTTTCTCCTTCCCTTTCTTCCTCCCTCCCTTCCCTCCCTCCTTATCCTCCCTCCCTCCCTTCCTGTCTCCTTTCCTTTCCTTTCCTTTCCTCTTCTTCATTTCCTTCCTTCCTTCCTTCCTTCCTTCCTTCCTTCCTTCCTTCCTTCCTTCCTTCCTTCCTTCCTTCCTTCCTTCCTTCCTTCCTTCCTTCCTTCCTTCCAGGACCACCAAGGTCCCTTCCAACTTTGTTATTATTATTATGGATCATCGCACAGTCAGCCAGATGTTCAAACTGGATTTGGCATTTTGTCTACCTATCGAGTACTTACCCAGGACCTGGGATGGGCAGATGTGGATGTTTGATGGTATTACAGGTATCGTCGCAGGATGGAAGCAGTTCCTAGTAAGGCCGCCTTTTGCAATTGACTAATAGCGAATTTGTCAATGCCAATGGTGTTCAAGTGGTGCTCCAGCTGTTTTGGATTGCACCCAAGGAGCCTATTACTATTGGTACTACCCTTGCTTGCTTTTGCCACAGTCTTTCTATTTCTATTTGTAGGTCTTTGTATTTTGTTATCTTCTCCAGTTCTTTCTCGTCTATTCTGCTGTCTCCAGGCACTGCCACATCCACTATCCAGACTTTTTTGTCTTTCTTATCGACAATTGTTAAGTCTGGGGTGTTATGTTGCAGGTGCTTGTCTGTTTGAATTCTGAAGTCCCAGAGCAGTTTAATAATTCCTCCTCCTCCTCCTCCTCCTCCTCCTCCTCCTCCTCCTCCTCCTCCTCCTCCTCCTCCTCCTCCTCCTCCTCCTCCTCCTCCTCCTCTTCTTCTTCTTCTTCTTCTTCTTCTTCTTCTTCTTCTTCTTCTTCTTCTTCTTCTTCTTCTTCATCCCTCCATCTCTCTTTCCCTCTCTCTTTCCTCTTTTGTCAATAATGTACTTGTTCAGGATCCAACATTTCTGTTTCTTAGTTAGAAAATCTCACGGAGTAGAAATTTGGATGAAGGGAAACCAAACCGATGCTGCCTTTTGCAGATGGGATTCAGGCCCCCTCGATGGTGATTCCCACCCTCCCTTTTGCTGTTCCTTAATTCTTAATTTATTTCTGTTTACATCAATCGCAGGGATTATTTAGCGCAGTGGTTCTCAACCTGTGGGTCGGGACCCCATTTGGGGTCGAACGACCATTTCACGGGGGTCGCCAAACAACGCAGTCCGCCATTTTTTTCCCCCTTTTCCTTAGCTGTGCTACTCCCTTTTATTCTATTGGCTTTTGAAAGCCAATAGAATAGATTCTCTTGAATAGAGTCTAATTCTATTGGCTTTCAAAAGCCAATAGGAATTGTCCAGGCTGTCTCTGCCCTGCTGAGCCCGCCAAAAGTCCCATTCTGCAAATGGTGCTGCACCAGTGGAGTAGTCCTCGACTTACGAACAGTTGAGTAGTCCTCGACTTATGACCGGTTGAGTACTCCTCGACTTACGACCGGTTGGGGATCGCGGCATTAAAAAGGTTGAGAACCACTGATTTAGCGGAAGGAGCAGACAGCAAATAAATGCCGGAAGAAAACCACGTGACCTTGAGGGATCCTGCAACGGTCGTAAGGGTGAACATTGTCACAAATCATTTTTTTCTGTGCTGGTGCCACTTCGAACCGTCACTAAATGAAACGGTTGTAAGTTGAGGACCACCTGTTCTTTACAGAGTTTTTACTCAAACTGAAAGTAATCGAAAGGATGATTTTGGGGTATGAGGGATTCAAAATAAAGGGCTGAAGGGAAATATGTCACACTCAAAAGGGCAGAGAGAAAAAAGGTTGGTTAATGTTGAAAAGAAAATCAAACTTCGCTTCATTTTTCTGAATCGCGTTTAATTATCTTGTTTTCTTTCTTTTTTTTAGTTTATAAAGTTTTATTATTATTTTTGAACAGAATTCAATAGTAATCATTCAAACAAAAACGTGTGGTCTGAGTATCTTATTCACTAATACAAATTAAATTCCTGTTCCCTAAATCTTTTCTCTAACCATTGATAAAATAGGTCCCAAGTTTGAAAATATTCTGTTTCTTCTTTTTTCTTTCAACCTTAAAGTAAGTCTGTCCATTTCTGCACAGTCCAATATTATTTTTGATTATTTCTTCTTCTGGTGGTATTTCTTCGTTCTCCCAATATTGTGCAAATATAATTCTTGCCGCTGTTATCACATGTAGAATCAAATATTTGTTTTCTTTCTTTATCGTCTGGCTTTCTACACCACTTTTCCCTCTTTCGTTCTTTTTAACATATCTTACAACATACTCATTGGAAATCCTGGGAATTAGGTGGCTACGGGATTCTGGGAACGGAAGTCCAATCGTCTTAAAGCATGCTGGCTTGGGAATTCTAGGAGTTGAAGTCATACACGATGGCTGGGGGATTCTGGGAACTAAAGTTCACCCGTCTTAAAGCATGCTGGCTTGGGAATTCTGGGAGTTGAAGTCATAGACGATGGCTGGGGGATTCTGGGAACTGAAGTCCACCCGTCTTAAGTATGCTGGCTTGGGAATTCTGGGAATTGAAGTCATACACGATGGCTGGGGGATTCTGGGAACTGAAGTTCACCCGTCTTAAAGCATGCTGGCTAGAGAATTCTGGGAGCTGAAGTCATACATGATGGCTGGGGGATTCTGGGAACAGATGTCCAACCGTCTTAAGTATACTGGCTTGGGAATTCTGGGAGTTGAAGTCATACATGATGGCTGGGGGATTCTGGGAACAGAAGTCCAACCGTCTTAAAGTATGCTGGCTTGGGAATTCTGGGAGCTGAAGTCATACACGATGGCTGGGGGATTCTGGGAACTAAAGTCCACCCATCTTAAAGCATGCTGGCTAGAGAATTCTGGGAGCTGAAGTCATACATGATGGCTGGGGGATTCTGGGAACAGATGTCCAACCGTCTTAAGTATACTGGCTTGGGAATTCTGGGAGTTGAAGTCATACATGATGGCTGGGGGATTCTGGGAACAGAAGTCCAACCGTCTTAAAGTATGCTGGCTTGGGAATTCTGGGAGCTGAAGTCATACACGATGGCTGGGGGATTCTGGGAACTAAAGTCCACCCATCTTAAAGCATGCTGGCTAGAGAATTCTGGGAGCTGAAGTCATACATGATGGCTGGGGGATTCTGGGAACAGATGTCCAACCGTCTTAAGTATACTGGCTTGGGAATTCTGGGAGTTGAAGTCATACATGATGGCTGGGGGATTCTGGGAACAGAAGTCCAACCGTCTTAAAGTATGCTGGCTTGGGAATTCTGGGAGCTGAAGTCATACACGATGGCTGGGGGATTCTGGGAACTAAAGTCCACCCATCTTAAAGCATGCTGGCTAGAGAATTCTGGGAGCTGAAGTCATACATGATGGCTGGGGGATTCTGGGAACAGACGTCCAACCGTCTTAAGTATACTGGCTTGGGAATTCTGGGAGTTGAAGTCATACATGATGGCTGGGGGATTCTGGGAACTAAAGTCCACCCATCTTAAAGCATGCTGGCTAGAGAATTCTGGGAGCTGAAGTCATACATAATGGCTGGGGGATTCTGGGTACAGACGTCCAACCGTCTTAAGTATACTGGCTTGGGAATTCTGGGAGTTGAAGTCATACATGATGGCTGGGGGATTCTGGGAACAGAAGTCCAACCGTCTTAAAGTATGCTGGCTTGGGAATTCTGGGAGCTGAAGTCATACACGATGGCTGGGGGATTCTGGGAACTGAAGTCCAACGGTCTTAAAGCATACCAGCTGAGCGGGTTGGAAAAAGACCCGTCCTGAAGCTTTAGCAGGGACACAGTTTGGTTCCGTTAAGTGAAGTTGCAACTTGGCCCTTCAAACTTTTGGGGAAAGCACAGACGACGTCGTCCTTGGAGAACAAATCAACGTCGCCTCCCTGCACCCAGTTTAAGAGAGCCTGCATGCGGCAGTCACACGCCCACGGGTTTCCGGAAAGATCAAGAGTGAGCTCGGAAGACACATTGAGCAACAAAGGCTCCAGGGCGGTGATTTCGTTGGCGGACAGATCCAATCGTCCCAGATGGTTCAATGGTTGGAAGAGCCCAGCCGGAACGTGGGTCAGGCCGCAGTTCTTCAGGCTGAGCACCCACAGCCCGGAATTCCCGTGGAAAGTCTTGGGGGCGATGGACCGGATTGGGTTATTCTTCAGGTTTAAAACGTTTAAATAAGGAAGGCCTTTGAACGACTTCGGAGACAGACAATGGAGGAGATTGGAGGACAGGTCCAGGGAGAGGAGCATCGTCAGCTTCTGGAAGACGGAACCTGGGATCTCCTTCAGCTTGTTGTGGTCGAGGCGCAGGATCTTGAGGTCCTCCAGGGTCTCGAACCAGGACGGGTCCAATTCAGCCAGCTGGTTTTCGCTGAGGGATAAGTAGGCCAGGCTAATTGCCTGGGTGAAGATCTGCGGAGGTAGATCTTTGAGGAGATTTCTGGAGAGATCCAGGGTGTGCAGTTGGGGGAGGTTACGGAAGAGGCCACCCGGAAGGGTCTTCAGCCGGTTGTCCGTCAGATGAAGCCCCTGTAAGTTTGGGAGACCCTGGAGGGCCTCCGAACCAAGGCTGGAGAGCTGGGTGAACTGAACGTAGACCGTCTGGGTATCATTGGGGAAGCCAGTGGGAAATTCACGGAGAGAGAAAGAATTGCAGACCACCCTTTTTTCGGAAGGAGGAAGGGGCAGGCAGTGAGGGACCTGCTGGGTGTAGCTGCTGAGGGACATCACAAGGCAGGCAAACAGGAGAGACGGAGCCGAAGACTTCATCCTGGGGAGAAGCAGGGGGAGAAAGAGAGAGAGGCATCGCCTTAAACCTGGCTTTCACACAGGCCACAGCCAAGACCCCTCTCCCCACTCCCCACTTTTCTGCCTTCTATTCCCAGATGCAGAACTGACTTTTCCTCCTGTTCAATTCCACCCTCATCAACCTATTGCTCAATCCAGTTAAGAGCTCTGCTGAAATGTCTGCTGCCCTTCCCGGCTGGGTTATTTCCAAATGTACAAGGGGCTGGAATTGGGTCTGTCTAGTACGGTGGTTCTCAACCTTTCTAATGCCGTGACCCCATAATATAGTTCCCCATGTTGTGGTGACCCCCAACCACTTATACATCACCGGGTGCCAGGGGCGTGGCCAAAGAAAAGGGGGAAAAATGGCGGACAGCCTTGTTTGGCGACCCCCGTGAAATGGTCGTTCAACCCCAAATGGGGTCCCGACCCACAGGTTGAGAACCACTGGTCTAGTAGTTTAACAAAGAGAAGGACAAGGGGGGACAGGATAGCAGTCTTCCAGTATCTCAGGGCCTGCCACGAAGAAGAGGCAGTCAAGCTATTCTCCGAAGCGCCTGAAGGCAGGACAAGAAGCAGCAGATGGAAACTAACCAAGGAGAGACGCAACCTGGAACTAAGGAGAAACTTCCTGACAGAACAATTAACCAGTGGAACAACCTGCCTCCAGAAGCGGTGAATGCTCCAACATTGGACGTTTTTAAGAAGAGACTGGGCAGCCATTTGTCCGAAACGGTATAGGGTTTCCTTCCTGAGCAGGGGGTTGGACTTGATGACCTCTAAGGTCCCTTCCAACTTTTTTTTAATTATTATTATTATTATGGATCATCACACAGTCAGCCAGATGTTCAGATTGGATTTGGCATTTTGTCTACCTATCGAGTCCTTACCTAGGACCTGGGATAGGCAGATGTGGATGTTTGATGGTATTGCAGATATCGTCGCAGGATGGAAGCAGTTCCTAGTAAGGCTGCCTTTTGCAATTGACTAATAGCTAATTTGTCAATGCCAATGGTGTTCAAGTGGTGCTCCAGTTGTTTTGGGATTGCACCCAAGGAGCCTATCACTATTGGTACTACCCTTGCTTGCTTTTGCCACAGTCTTTCTATTTCTATTTGTAGATCTTTGTATTTTGTTATCTTCTCCAGCTCTTTCTCTTCTATTCTACTGTCTCCAGGCACTGCCACGTCCACTATCCAGACTTTTTTGTCTTTCTTATCGACAATTGTTAAGTCTGGGGTGTTATGTGGCAGGTGCTTGTCTGTTTGAATTCTGAAGTCCCAGAGCAGTTTAATTTTATCATTTTCTATGACTTTCTCTATTTTATGATCCCACCAGTTTTTGCTTACAGGCAAATGATATTTTTTGCAGATCTTCCAATGCACCATTGTTGCTACTTTGTCATGCCGCTGCTTGTAGTCAGTCTGTGCAATCTTCTTGCAACAGCTTACCAGGTGGTATTATTATTATTATTATTATTATTATTATTAGTAGTAGTAGTAGTAGTAGTAGTAGTAGTAGTAGACTGGGCTGAGGCTGGGGACTGAAAGGGTTATCCAACTCTTTTCCTTCTCTTTCTCCTTCCTTCCATTCTTCTCTTTGCCCTTCCTTCCTTCCTTCCTCCCTCCCTCTCTCCCTCCATCCCTCCCTTCCTTCCTTCCTTTTTTCCTTCCTTCCTTCCTGCCTCCCTGCCTCCCTCTCTTCCTCCCACCCCTTCTCCACCCTTCCCTTGACCTCCCTCTATATCTCCCATCTTGTTCAGGATCCAACATTTCTGATTGTCAATTAGAAAATCTTATGGATTAGGAAAATCTCACGGAGTAGAAATTTGGATGAAGGGAAATCAAACCGATGCTGTCTTTTGCAGATGGGATTCAGCCCCCTTGATTGTGATTCCCACCCTCCCTTTGGCTTTTCCTTCCTTCCTTCCTTCCTTCCTTCCTTCCTTCCTTCCTTCCTTCCTTCCTTCCTTCCTTCCTTCCTTCCTCCCTCCCTTTCTCCCTTTTTCATTATTTCCTTTCCTGTCTTTCTCCCTCCTCCCTTTTCTCACTTCCATCTCCTTCTGTCTTTCTTTTTCCTTCCTACTTCTTTCCACTCTCATCTCCTTCCTTCCTCCTCCCTTCCTTTTCTCACTTCCATCTCCTTCCTTCCTTCCTTCCTTCCTTCCTTCCTTCCTTCCTTCCTTCCTTCCTTCCTTCCTTCCTTCTTTTCCTCCCTTTCTCCCTTTCTCCCTTTTTCATTATTTCCTTTCCTGTCTTTCTCCTTCCTTCTTGCTTCGCTCCACTCTCATGTCTGTCGTCCCACTTTTTCTCCTTCTTTCCCTTCTTCTCTTTTCACTTTTTCCTTCTTTCCCTCCTCCCTCCCTCCCTCTCTCCTTTTTCATTCTTCCCTTTCCTCTTTCTTTTTTCTCTCTACTTCTCTCCACTCTCATCTCCTTCCTTTTCTCACTTCCATCTCCCTCCCTCCCTCCTTCCCTCCTTCCTTCCTTCCTTCCTTCCTTCCTTCCTTCCTTCCTTCCTTCCTTCCCTCCCTCCCTCCCTCCCTCCTTCCTGTCATTTTGCAACCACCAAGAAGTCCTTGTTTGCTTGTTCTTGCCATTTCTCTTTTTCCCAAGTGGGCACCTCTGTATGAAAACATGCTTGTTTGGGGTCTGACATTTCTATTTCTTAATTCAACTCTTAAGGACTAGAAATTCCTCTTTCTCTCCACTCTCATCTCCATCTTTCCACTTTTTTCCTTCCTTCCTTCCTTCCTTCCTTCCTTCCTTCCTTCCTTCCTTCCTTCCCTCCCTTTTTATTATTTTCTCTCTTTCTGCTTCCTCCCTACTTCTCTCTCATCTCTATCCTTCCACTCTTTTCCTTCCTTCCTTCCTTCCTTCCTTCCTTCCTTCCTTCCTTCCTTCCTTCCTTCCTTCCTTCCTTCCTTCCTTCCTTCCTTCCTTCCTTCCTTCTTTCTTTCCTTCCTTCCCTCCCTCCCTCCCTCCTTCCCAGAAGACCACCCTGCACGGTCCCCTAGCCATGATTCCTTGTTTGCTTGTTCTTGCCATTTCTCTTTCTTCCCAAATGGGCACCTCTGTAGGAAAACAGGCTTTGTTTGGGGTCCGACATTTCTATTTCTCAATTCAAGACTCTTAAGGACTAGAAATTTGGAAGAAGGGGAATCAAACCGGTGTTGCCTTTTGCAGACCAGATCCAGCCTTCTGGGCAGTGATTCCCAGCCTCCCTTTTGCCACCAGTTTTTGCCAAATGCACCAACATTCAGCTCATGCAAGGAAAGCCAAAAAGTCTGCATTTACCTGTATCTTTCGCCAAACCGCAGGTTCGGTCAGCGTCTCTGTCTCTCTCTGGAATGCCGTATTCAGCAGGACCTGTCTTATATATCTTTGCCAGGAGGAAGTTCCTGTCCTCAAAATCTTCTCAAAAACATTAGTAAACATTCCCCTGCTCCGATTGCATTACCACGAGAAAAAAACTTGGCTGAATTTTCATGCAGCGCTCAACCTCCGCTCAAAGGCCAGGTAAATGTTGACTTTCCTTTTACGCGAAGTGCTTTCCCAAAAAGAAGATTTCTCTGCAAATTTTGAAACGATTTCCTCATCTCTTTTGGAAAACTGCCTGGAAAAAAATGGAAAAACAAACAAACAAAGAAAGCCAAGGCCCCAGCTTGCTTCTATTTTCAGCTGAAAAAAGCACATCATGGAGAAATGGGTGACTTTTTGTGGGTTTCCCCCCCCCAAAAAAAAGGATTAATGGAAGGGTACCAAAATTGGAAAAGGAGTCCGGCTAGGCTGTATACTGTCACCCTGCCTATTTAACTTCTATGCAGAGCACATCATGAGAAAGGCAGAGCTAGATGAATCAAAAGTTGGAATTAAGATCGCCGGCAGAAATATCAACAACCTGAGATATGCAGATGATACCACTCTAATGGCAGAAAGTGAAGAGGAACCAAAGAGCCTCTTGATGCGGGTGAAGAAAGAGAGTGCAAAAGTGGGCTTGAAACTCAACATTAAGGAAACCAAGATCATGGCATCCGGCCCTCCCAATTCCTGGCAAATTGATAGGGAAGAAATGGAGGTAGTGACAAATTTTATCTTCCTGGGCTCCAAGATTACCGCAGATGGGGACTGCAGCCACGAAATTAGAAGACGCTGGCTCCTGGGGAGGAAAGCTATGGCAAATCTAGACAGCATACTAAAAAGCAGATATCACCCTGCCAACAAAAGTGCGCATAGTCAAGGCCATGGTTTTCCAAGTTGCAATATATGGCTGTGAAAGTTGGACCATAAGAAAGGCTGAGCGCCGAAGAATGGAGGCTTTTGAACTATGGTGCTGGAGAAGACTCCTGCGAGTCCCCTGGACTGCAAGGCGTTCAAACCGTTCAGTTCTAGAAGAGATCAACCCTGACTGCTCTTTAGAAGGCCAGATCCTGAAGTGGAAACTCAAGTACTTTGGCCACCCCTAATGAGAAGGAAGGACTCACTGGAGAAGGGCCTAATGCTGGGAAAGATTGAGGGCAGTAGAAGAAGGGGACGACAGAGAATGAGGTGGCTGGAGGGAGTCACTGAAGCAGTAGCCGTGAGCTTAAATGGACTCCAGAAGATGGTAGAGGATAGGAAGGCCTGGAGGAAGGTTATCCATGGGGTCACGATGGGTTGGACACAACTTCACAACTAACAACACCCTGAATAACTGCACAAGGTAGATCTTGTTTTATGGTGAGCGCAAAGGCACAGCAGAGGATGAGATGGTGAGATGGTGTCATTGACCCAAAGAACGTGAATTTTGGCAAGTTTCTGGTGAGAGTGAAGGACAGCGTGGTGCCTGGCGTGCTGGGATCTGTGAGGTTGCGAAGATTCGGACATGACCTTGTGACCAAAGAACAAAGGGTTATGTATATTTACACAGGACCTCTGGTGCTAAATAAGCTTTTACAGGAACCCCTCGGCTTACGACTCTTCATTTAGTAATCGTTCCAAGTTACAACATCACTGGAAAAAAGTGACTTATCGCCGTTTTTCACATGTACGGCCATTGCAGCATCTCCATAACAGCTGGTGCTAAATAAGCTTTTACAGTAGGCCTCGACTTACGAGGGTTCATTTAGTGACTGTTCAATATCGCATCACTGCAAAAAGTGACTTGCGAGCATTTTTCATACTTGCGACCCCATGGGCATGTAATAATAATAATAATAATAATAATAATAATAATAATAATAATAATAATAATAATAATAATAATAATAATAATAATAATAATAATAAAGTTGGAAGGGACCTTGGAGGTCTTCTAGTCCAACCCCCTGCCCAGGCAGGAAACCCTATACCATTTTGGACAAATGGCTGTCCAGTCTCTTCTTAAAAACTTCCAGTGTTGGAGCATTCACTGCTTCTGGAGGCAGGTTGTTCCGCTGGTTAATTGTTCTAACTGTCAGGAAGTTTCTCCTTAGTTCTAGATTGCTTCTCTCTTTCGTTAGTTTTCACCCGTTGCTTCTTGTTCTGCCTTCAGGTGCTCTGGAGAATAGCTTGATTCCCTCTTCTTTGTGGCAGCCCCTCAAATACTGGAACACTGCTATCCTGTCCCCCCTCGTCCTTTTTATTAAACTAGACATCCCCAATTCCAGCAACCATTCCTTATATGTTTTAGCCTCCAGTCCCCTAATCATCTTTGTTGCTCTTCTCTGCACTCTTTCTAGAGTCTCAACATCTTTTTTACATCATGGTGACCAAAACTGGATGCAGTATTCCAAGTGTGGCCTTCCGAAGGCCTTGTAAAGTGGTATTAACACTTCACGTGATCTCAATTCTATCCCTCTGTTAATGCAGCCCAGCACTGTGTTGGCTTTTTTGGCAGCTGCAGCACACAGCTGGCTCCTATTTAAGTGATTGTCCACTAGGACTCCAAGATCCCTCTCACAGTTACTACAGGAACACCTCGGCTTACGACTCTTCATAGTATAGTACCCCCTATACTATATCTGTACATTTGGTTTTTCTTGCCTAAATGTAGAACCTTACATGCCTGTACTTGCTTTTATATCCATTTCTTGGTGCCTGCCATTCTGTTGGTAGGGGGGATGCTTTGCACTGCCTTGCCAGGGGAAGGAATGCAGCCGAAGAACACCACCCTTTTCTGGATGATGGTTTGCGCTTGGAGCCAGAGGGAAACAAAACTGAGAGAGACCTTCAAGAACATGCCAAAGGAGTCCATTACCAAAACAATATACCACCTGCGGATTGGATGAGATTCAGATGGACACTGGGACACTGGGGGAGAGGAGTAACAATTCTTGCTTTTGATATACTGCTTGCACGGGATTTTCCTCAGACCCTGCTTTGATTCCTTGCCGTCACTAGCTCCTAATAAAAGTTCCTTTTGAAACGATGCCTCTTTTGAGAGTTCAGCTTTCTTGGGAGAAAGCTAGTTGAGGCAGGTCCTTGCAATTTCACTCAATGACATAAATGTTGGGTTCAATTGTGGTCATAAGTCGA
This sequence comes from Crotalus helleri, assembly GCA_024509115.1. Classification (NCBI taxonomy): domain Eukaryota; kingdom Metazoa; phylum Chordata; class Lepidosauria; order Squamata; family Viperidae; genus Crotalus; species Crotalus helleri. Next base: position 6,985,212 of record JAKSXO010000020.1, on the reverse strand, counting down.
GGACTACTTCCATTTAATTTGGGATGGGTTTAATTGCTTCAGCAGGGATACTGTATTGTAATGGTGGTGGTGGTCATAGTTTTATTTGAGTTGTGTTCTGTAAAACCTCACTTCTATGGGATGCCATTCCTTTGGGGAAGTGTGGAAGTCTTGTACATTGGGCGGAAGAGAACCAGATTCATTTACAAAAGGGTTTGTGAGGCATTCATGGGGAGTACAATGGGCAGGGTCTGGCTCAAATAAGTGTTTGGCCCAACCCAAAACTTCTTTTACTACTTGTATTTCCCTGAAAATAAGACCAGGTCTCAGTTTTTTACTCCAAAAGATGGATTAATGCAGGGTGAGGAATTCTGGGAGTTGGTCCACAAGTCATGAAAGGGCCAAATTTGAAGATCCCTGCATTAGGCCTTATTTTCCAGTTAGATTTTATTTTCGGGGACATATGATACAAAATGTGTCCATCCGGTTGACAATCTTAACTGGGGCTTATTTTGGGGGGTAGGGCTTATATTATGAGCATCCTGAAAAATCATGCTAGGGCTTATTTTCCGGATAGGTCTTATTTGGGAGTAGGATAGTCCGGTGGTGTCTGGATGAAATTGCCCAGATGCGAGCTAGCAACCAGATCCCTACGTGGTCGCCAAATTGTTAGAAGAAAATTCTGGCTCATTCTGAGCAGAGTTTCAAACAGCACAGGACAACTGCTTGAAGTAGAAGTAGAGTTTATTCAACAACAGAAGAGAGAAGCACATTGACTCAGGGACTTAATGATCTTGGAGATGGTCTCTGTTCAAGTGGTTCAAGCCCTAGAATTGCATGGGATCCCGTATTTGCCTTAGCTTCAGTCCACAAAAGCATGCTTTATGAGAATAGATAAATAGGTACACTTCAGTGTGGGAGGTGAGTTAGTGCTCTGTGTAGGCAATCAGATTTCTGCCTGCTTTGCACTTTCCCATTTGCAATGCCCAGTGGAGGTAGGAGAGGAACTGGATAATGCTGCAGGAAGAACTGCTCGTCTTTCTTTCTGGTGTGAAGCTAGCTCGCCCTCCTGTGGTGAACCTTGGGAGGTGCATGTCAGCTACTCCTATAATAGCATTGCAGTCTTCTGGTTTAATGTAACCATGCCTTACGCTAACGATAATAATAACAGCAAAACGGGCAGCTCTGACTAGGATAACTATTTGTCCAGCAACAGGAGGACTTCTATTTTTGTTCCTCGTGTCCTCCATCTAGCAGGCACAGCCTTAAAATCAAATACTTGTAGTCCCTGACTGATAAACACATTTGGGACCGAATTTCCATACTAGACAAGTCATGTCCTACTTAGCATCTCTTTTTTTTTGGCATAGTTGCTAAGTAAACCACTGCAGATGTTCAGTGGTCATAAAGAACTTTATTTACTAGACATTGCTTCTCAGAAGCCAGCTGTGAAGTTCGCAAATGACAATCACATGACCACAGCACCCAGCAACTGTTCTAAATACATGTCGGTTGCAAGATATGCAAATTTTGATTAAGTGATCACGGGGATGGAGTAATTGTCATAAATATAAGGACCAGTCATAGCTCACTTTTTTCAGTGCTGTTGAAACTTCAAAAGTTCACTAAATGAACAGTTTTAAGTCAAGGACTACCTATGTTGTTGGGATTTCTGAACATCTTTTCCTGAGCAGCTTTTTCTCCCTAAAATTAATTTTTTTCCCAATCATGTTCTGGCTCCCTGCCTTTAAATCCAGCTAGGTGGACTTCAACTCCCAGAATTCCCTAGCCATCATGGCCATTGCTGAAAATTCTGGGAGTTGAAGTCCATTCCCCTTGAAATAGCCCCAAACTGGGAAATCTTGCTGTTCAGGAAGCAGGTGGGGAAAAGATCTACCTTGAAAGTTTAGCAGGGACAAATTTGGTATGTTTGAAGTGAAGTTGCATGTTCACCCTTGAAATGCTTGGGGGAAGCACAGACAAATTCCTCCTTGGAATATAAATGGATGTTGTGATCCTTGAGCCATCTTAGAAGATTCTCCAGGCGGCAGTCACACGCCCAAGGGTTTCCTGAAAGATCAAGACTGAGATTGGCAGATGGCCTGTGGACTGGAGGATCCAGTGTGGTGAGCTCATTGTCAGAGAGGTCCAGCAGCTCCAGTTGATCCAATGGCTGAAAGAAGCCCATTATGTTGGTCAGGCTGCTGTTCTTCACGGACAGCACACTCAGCTTGGGACGCCAATGGAAGGTCCTCCCCATAATACACTGGATTGGGTTGCTTTCCAGAACTAACCTCTCCAAATTGTCTAAGCCACTGAACATCCCTGTAGTGAGGCGATGGATGAGGTTGAATGAGAGATCTAGAGATGTCAACTCCTCCAGCTTATCAAAACAAGAAATTGGGATCTCCTTCACCTGGTTGTGATCAAGGCCTAGGATCCTGAGTTCCTCCAGGCTTTCGAACCAGGATGGGCGCAGTTCAGCCAGTTGGTTTTCACTGAGGGATAAATGAGTTAGGCTACTTGCATTTGTGAAGATCTCTGGAGGTAGATCTTCCAGGAGATTTCTGGAGAGATCCAGAGTGTGCAGTTGTGGGAGGTTACGGAAGAGGCCACTCGGAAGAGTTTTTAACCTGTTGTTGGAAAGGTGAAGTTCCTGGAGGTTTGGAAGACCTTGGAGGGCCTCCACGCCAAGGCTGGAGACTTGGGTGAACTCAACGGAGATCCTCTTGGCTCGTGCGGGGAAGCCGGTGGGAAATTCACGTAGAGATGGAGAGTTGCAGACGAACTCGGTGACGCTTTCTGGGGCAGGGGTGGGTGGGCAGTAAAGGACCTGCTGAGTGTAGCTGTTGAGGGACATCACAAGGCAGGCAATCAGGAGAGACGGAGCTGAAGACGTCATCCTGGGGCGAAGCAGCGAGAGAAAGAGAGAGGCGTCGCCTTCAGCTTCACTTTCACACAGGCCACAGCCAAGACCCCTCTCCCCTCCCACCATTTCTACCTTTTCTGCCTTTTCTTCCTGTTCAGTTCCACCCTCTCAACCTATTGCTCAAACCAGTTAAGACAGTGGTTCTCAACCTGTGGGTCGGGACCCCATTCGGGGTCGAACGACCATTTCACGGGGGTCGCCAAACAACGCAGTCCGCCATTTTTTCCCCCTTTTCCTTAGCTGTGTTCCTCCCTTTTATTCTATTGGCTTTTGAAAGCCAATAGAATAGGCTTTCTTGAATAAAGTCTAATTCTATTGGCTTTCCAAAGCCAATAGGAATTGTCAAGGCTGTCTCTGCCCTGCTGAGCCCGCCAAAAGTCCCATTGTGCAAACGGTGCTGCACCAGTTTGAGTAGTCCTCGACTTACGACCGGTTGGAGGTCGCGGCATTAAAAAGGTTGAGAACCACTGAGTTAAGAGATCTCCTGAAATATCTGCTGCCCCTCCCAGAATAGAAGAAGGTCAGACTGGGCTGAGGCTGGGAACTGAAAGGGTTATCCAACTCTTTTCCTTCCCTTTCTCCTTCCTTCCTTCCTTCCTTCCTTCCTTCCTTCCTTCCTTCCTTCCTTCCTTCCTTCCTTCCTTCCTTCCTCCCTCTTCAACCTCCCTCCTCCCTTCTCCTCCCTTCCCTTCCCTTGACCTCCATCTATACCTTCCTCCCTTCCTTCCCTTTTTTATTCTTTCCTCTTTTTACTTCCTTCCTACTTCTCTCCACTCTCATCTCCATATTTCCACTTTTTTCCTTCCTTCCTTTCTTTCTTTCTTCCTTCCTTCCTTCTCCATTCTTTTCTTTTCTCTTTCTGCTTCCTCCATGCTTCTCTCCATTCTCATCTCCATCCTTCCACTCTTTTCCTCTCTTCCTTCCTTCCCTTTTTCATTTTTTCACGTTTCCTTCCTTCCTACTTCTCTCCACTCTCATCTCTAACTTTCCCCTTCCTTCCTTCCTTCCTTCCTTCCTTCCTTCCTTCCTTCCTTCCTTCCTTCCTTCCTTCCTTCCTTCCTTCCCTCCCTCCCTCCCTCCCAGAAGACCACCCTGCACGGTCCCCTAGCCATGATTCCTTGTTTGCTTGTTCTTGCCATTTCTTTCTTCCCAAATGGACACCTCTGTATGGAAACATGCTTGTTTGGATTCCGACATTTCTATTTCTCAATTCAAGACTCTTAAGGACTAGAAATTTGGAAGAAGGGGAATCAAACCAGTGTTGCCTTTTGAAGACCGGATCCAGCCTTCTTGACAGTGATTCCCAGGCTCCTTTTTGCCACCAGTTTTTGCCAAATGCACCAACATTCAGCTCATGCAAGGAAAGCCAAAAAGTCTGCATTTACCTGTATCTTTCGCCAAATCACAGATCTGCCAGCTTCTCTCTCTGTCTCTCTGTCTCTCTCTGTCTCTCTCTCCCTGTGTCCAGAAGGACCTGTCTGATATACCTTCGCTAAGAGGAAGTTCCTATCCTCAAAATCTTCTCAAAAACATTAGTAAAAATTTCCCAGCCCGCATTGCATCATGGCGAGAAAAAAACTTGGCTGAATTTCCGTGCAGAGTTCAACCTCCGTTCAAAGGCCAGGCAAATGTTGACATTCTCGTTACCTGAAAGGCTTTCCCCAAAAAAACACTTCTTTGTTTTTTGAGAAGGAGAAACTATTTCCTCATCTTTTTTGGAAAACTGCCTGAAACAAACTATGAAAAAAAAACCACCAAAAACCCAGGTCCCAACTTGCTCCCATTTCCACCGAAACCTGAAAAAAGCACGTCATGGAAAAACGGGTTTCTTTTTTTCTTTTACCAAAAAAGGATGAATGGATGGGTTCCCTGAACAACTGCACAAGGTAGGTCTTGTTTTATGGTCAGCGCGAAGGCACGGCAGAGAATGAGATAGTAATAGTAATAGTAGTAAAGTTGGAAGGGACCTTGGAGGTCATCTAGTCCAACCCCCTGCTCAGGCAGGAAATCCTACACCATTTCGGACAAATGGCTGTCCAGTCTCTTCTTAAAAACTTCCAGTGTTGGAGCATTTACTGCTTCTGGAGGCAGGCTGTTCCACTGATTAATTGTTCTCACTGTCAGGAAGTTTCTCCTTAGTTCTAGGTTGCTTCTCTCCTTGATTAGTTTCCACCTGTTGCTTCTTGTCCTGGTGAGATGGTGTCATTGACCCAAAGAATGTGAATTTCGGCAAGTTTCAGGTGAGAGTGAAGGACAGCGTGGTGCCTGGCGTGCTGGGATCCGTGAGGTCGTAAAGATTCGGACATGACCTAGTAACCGAAACAACAAAGGGTTGTGTATATTTCCAGAGGACCTTCTGTGCTAAATAAGTGTTTACAGGTAGGCCTCAAGTTACAACAGTTCATTTAGTGATCGTTCTAAGTTACATCATCACTGGAAAAAAATGACTGATAACCGTTTTTCCCATGTACGACTGTTACAGCATCCTCATAGTCATTTGATTAAAATTCAAATACCTGGCAACAGATTCGTATTTATGACGATTGCAGTGTCCTGGGATCAGGTGATTGTTTTTTGCAAACTTCTAACGAGCAAAGTCAATGAGGTTCTCTTAACCACCATGCTAATGTAATGACTGCAGCGATTCACTTAATAACCGTGGCAAGAAATGTCGTAAAGTGGGGTGAAACTCACTTAACAAATGTCTCACTTAGTGACATAAATGTTGAGCTCAATTGTGGTCATAAGTGGAGGACGACCTGTATTTGATTTTGGATGGGATTAACTGCTTCAGATGGGATGATGCATTGTAGACAGGGGGATGGTCCTGGTGTTACTTGACCAGAGTTGTGTTCTATAAAACCTCACTTCTGTGGGATCCCGTCCCCTTTCGGGAAGTGTGGACATCTTGTACATTGGGCGGAAGAGAGCCAGATTCATTTACAATACTCTTCCTTCCCCTGTCCTTACCACTTTCTCTAAATGGACGATGGAGAGCATCCTGTCATACAGCATCACTGTCTGGTTTGGAAGCATCCCTGCTTCGGACAGGAAGGCAGTGCCGAGAGTGGTGAGGATGGCAGAAAAGATTATTGGTAGTTCACTCCCTTCTATCCAGGACGTGGCATAGAAGCATTGCTTAAGCAGAGTCTGCAAGATGGTCTGGGATGCTGCACAACATCTTCATGACCTGTTTTCTTTGTTACCTTCTGGGAGGAGGGGCTTCGTGGTATCCGAAGCAGAACATCCAGATTCAGCCAAAGTTTTGTTCCATACAGTATTAAACTTGTGAATGCTCAAGCTTCCTCTTTCCAGTATGTATTCAAGATGGACAGTGAAGAGACTGGACAGACATTTGTCCGAAATGGTGTAGGGTTTCCTGCCTGAGCAGGGGGTTGGACTTGATGATCTCCAAGGTCCCTTCCAACTTTATTATTATTATTATTATTATTATTATTATTATTATTATTATTATTATTATTATTATTATTATTATTATTATTATTATTATTATTATTTATATGTAAGGTTGTAGAAATATACATGCCACATATAGCATGTACACTTTTGAGAGCAGGCAACAGAATTTTATTTTTAATGTGTGCCAGTGTGCCCCATGGTTAAAATAATACAATAAAGGTTATCTTATTTGCAAAAGTGTTTGCGAGGGACATAATGGAGAGTACAATGGGGAGAGTCTGGCTCAAGCAAGTATTTGGCCCAACAGAAAACTTCCTTTACTGCCGGTACCTGCGCTGAAACAGATAGAGACTAGGGCAGCACCATCCAGACAAATGATCCATTGGTGTCTGGGTGAAATTGCCCAGATGAGATCTAGCAACCAGATTAGATTTGGAATCCCTACGTGGTCGCCAAATTGTTAGAAGGTAATTCTGGCTCGTTCCGAGCAGCGCTTCAAACAGCACAGGACAACTGCTTAAAGTAGAAGTAGAGTTTATTCAACAGCAGATGAGAGAAGCACATTGGCCCAGTGGCTTAATGATCTTGGAGATGGTCTCGGCTCAAGTGGTTCAAGCCCTAGAATTGCATGGGTTCCCATATTTGCCTTAGCTTTGGCCCACAAAACCATGTTTTATGAGAGTAGATACATAGGTACACTTCAGTGGGGGAGGTGACTTGATGTTCTGTGTAGGCAGTCAAAATTCTGGGAGTTGAGGTCCATTCAACTGGAAATGGCCCCAAACTGGGAAATCTTGCTGTTCAGGAAGCAGGTGGGGAAAAGATCTACCTTGAAATTTTAGCAGGGACAAATTTGGTATGTTTGAAGTGAAGTTGCATGTTCACCCTTGAAATGCTTGGGGGAAGCACAGACAAATTCCTCTTTGGAATATAAATGGATGTTGTGATCCTTGAGCCATCTTAGAAGATTCTCCAGGCGGCAGTCACATGCCCAAGGGTTTCCTGAAAGATCAAGACTGAAATTGGCAGATGGCTTGTGGACTGGAGGATCCAGTGTGGTGAACTCATTGTCAGAGAGGTCCAGCAGCTCCAGTTGGTCCAACTGAAAGACCCCCATTATGACGTGGGTCAGGCTGCTGTTCTTCAGGGACAGCACACTCAGCTTGGGACGCCAATGGAAGGTCCTCCCCATAATACACTGGATTGGGTTGCTTTCCAGAAGTAACCTCTCCAAATTGTCTAAGCCACTGAACATCCCTGTAGTGAGGCGATGGATGAGGTTGAATGAGAGATCTAGAGATGTCAACTCCTTCAACTTATCAAAACAAGAAATTGGGATCTCCTTCACCTGGTTGTGGTCAAGGCCTAGGATCCTGAGTTCCTCCAGGGTTTCGAACCAGGATGGGCGCAGTTCAGTCAGTTGATTTTCGCTGAGGGATAAATGAGTTAGGCTACTTGCATTTGTGAAGATCTCTGGAGGTAGATCTTCTAGGAGATTTCTGGAGAGATCCAGAGTGTGCAGTTGTGGGAGGTTACGGAAGAGGCCACTTGGAAGAGTTTTTAACCTGTTGTTGGAGAGGTGAAGTTCCTGGAGGTTGGGAAGACCTTGGAGGGCCTCCATGCCAAGGCTGGAGACTTGGGTGAACTCAACAGAGATCCTCTTGGTTCGTGTGGGGAAGCCGGTGGGAAATTCACGTAGAGATGGAGAGTTGCAGACGAACTCGGTGATGCTTTCTGGAGCAGGGGTGGGTGGGCAGTAAAGGACCTGCTGAGTGTAACTGTTGAGGGACATCACAAGGCAGGCAATCAGAAGAGACGGAGCTGAAGACGTCATCCTGGGGAGAAGCAGGGACAGAAAGATAAGTGGGCAAACCTATTGATCTATTTAATGCTACCTCCATTTCAACATCCAAGACAGATTATATATAGTCCTTGCTTAACGACTGACTACTTAGTGAACATTCAGAAGTACGACAGATCACTCCAAAAGGTACATACAACATGACTTCAAAGTTCTGACGGCCACACATGATTGCATTAGAATATGTAGAAAAATACATAGTGTAGTAGAGTTGGAAGGGACCTTGTGGTTTTCTAGTCCAGGGCTTTTCAACCTTTTCACAGATTGTACCACTTTTAGGACATGACAATATTTGAGTGCCACCAGTGTTTAGCAAGGTGTCAAAAACTTGATAACTTAAAAAAAGGGGGGGGGGATTTGGGGTTTTACTGATTAGATTCATTTGTTGTTATAGAAATGGCTAGGCTGAGGAATTCTGGGAGTTGACGTCCACAAGTCTTAAAGTTGCCAAGGTTGAGAACCCCTGTTCTACTGCAACAGAGAAAGTCTGTTCTTTTTCCCTTATTCTGTTCCAAACTGAACAGGCTGCTTTCTGTACAGTCCAAACAGATAGATAACTCAGAAGAATAACAGAAATATAGCTTTATTCTGGGAATTCTAGACAATGACTTACAGTCACGTGGAGATGCATCCAGAAGTACATGTTTGCAATATTGGTTTATTCCCCAGGTAAATTGATATTGGATTTTCCCCTCTTCTCTTCCTGAGCATCACATGTTGGTGAGGATCTCCTAACCATGTGGCTAGGAACCATGCGGCTGGTGAACAAAGGATCCCATCTGGCTTGTGTCCAGGAAGTCTCTCAATGACCTTTGATACTCCTCCCACTGACCCATCAACATACGTAGCATTTAACCCAATAACTGCCAGACGCTCCAACACATTGATACCTGCTCTCTAGTTAGGGCTACATAGAGCTATACAGTCCATGGAGCTATATGTGCCAGAATATCCCTTCTCCCCCTCACTTTCCCCCCCTTTTTCCTCCCCACCGTGCCCTACTATGCTTTTGTATTTTTGTATTTTATTCTATAACCTAATAAAATATTACAAAGTGTACGAAAAAAGAAAAAAAAGTACCAGTTTTAATTTCTTCAGTGGCTGTTCCTTTGCTGAATCCCTTTCCCTTTGCACTGACACATGTATGGTGAATTTATCCATGTTTATTAATATGCACCACTGCCAGCTTCAAACTTGGCACTTTTAAGACTTGTGAACTTCAACTCCCAGATTTCCTCAGCCCTCGTGGCTGGTTGAGGAATTCTGGGAGTTGAAGTCCACAGGTCTTAAAGTGGCTAAGTTTGTAGACACCTGAGCTAGGTGTTCTGAGCTCTTCCACAGTGTAGTAAGAATGCACCCCCCCAATCCCTTCCCTGTACCCTTAAAGACACAGGAATCAAGTGCAAAGCAAGAAAATAAAATAAACACAAACTCCGTTTTTTTCTCTCTTTAAGCCAGGGCTTTTCAACCTTTTCACCCATTGTACCATTGTTAGGATATGGTAACATCCGAGTACCACCAGTCGCCTAGCAAGGTGTTAAAAACTTTATGACCCCTCCAAAAAAAGGAAAAAAGTGATGAAGTACAGGTAGTCCTCGACTTACAACAATTTGCTTAGTGACTGATCGAAGTTACAATGGCACTGAAAAAAGTGCCCCCCCCCAGCCACAGCCAAGCAAGACACCTGCCTGCCCGCCCGGGGGCGCTCTTCCTCCTGTCCGAGGTTTTCATGGTTGTGAGCATTTCTGTTGAGGATTGGCAGTGGGAGTGGGGTGGGGGGGGTGTTTGGTTTTTATTCCCCCCCATCTGCTCGGTGGTTGCAGCAGGTTTTGGTCACTTCACATGACCCTGGGACACTGTGACCGTCATAAATATGAATCAGTGGCCAAGCATCTGAATGTAAATCACAAGACCCTGGAGATGCTGCAACATTCCAGCTGATGGGTGCTTCTTCAGGGCTCAGCAGAAGCACCAGGATCAGCGCTGAGCTCCAATTGGATCCTGGTGCTGATCCTGGCGCTTCTGCTGAGCCCTGACAGCCCTGCAGCTCCAGCCGTCTCTTGCTCAGGCTTGTGCAGTGCTGCCACCGGTTCAGCTCATTCCCCTCCCCCACTACCCCTTTTCTAGGATGGTTGCGTACCACCTGCCAGGTGCCAATGTTCCACAGGTGGGACCCGTAGCACTGGCTGAAAAGCCCTGTTCTAGTCCAACCCCCTGCTCAAGGAGGAGACCTTATCCCATTTCAGACAGGTGGCTCTCCAGTCTCTTCTTAAAAACCTCCAGTGATGGAGTACCCACAACTTCTGGTGGCAAGCTGTTCCACTGGTTAATTGTTCTCACCATCAGGAAATTTCTCCTTAATTCCAGGTTGCTTCTCTCTTTGATCAGTTTCCATCCGTTGTTTCTTGTCTTGCCTTCTGGTGCATTGGAAAATAGGTTGACCCCCCCTCCTCTTTGAGGCAGCCCCCCAAATACTGGAAGACTGCTATCATGTCCCCTCTAGTCCTTCTTTTCTCTAGACTGGCCATTCTCAATTCCTGCAACCGTTCTTCCTATGTTTTTGTCTCCAGGCCTTGCTTTAACCATCTTAGTTGTTCTTCATTGCACTTTTTCCAAAATCTCAATATCTTCTTTGTAATGTGGTGACCAAAACTGGACTTAGTATGGCCTTACTAATGATTTACCAAGCGTATGAGCCAGCAATGTGCATCATCAGCCAAAAAAAGTAGTACAATCCTGGGTTGTATAAACAGAGGCATAGAATCAAGATCACGCGAGGTATTAGTACCGCTTTATAAAACCCTAGTAAGACCACACCTGGAATACTGCAACCAATTTTGGTCACCATTCTACAAAAAAGATGTTAAGACCTTGGAAAAAGTTCAAAGAAGAATAACTAAGATGATCCAAGGCCTGGAGACTAAAACATATAAAGAACGGCTGGTTTGGCTGGTCTAAAGAAAAAAAGAAACAGGGGAGACACGATAGCAGTATTCCAGTATTTGAGAGGCTGCTACAAAGAACAGGAAGTCGCACTATTCTCCAAAGCACCAGAGGGCAGGACAAGAAACAATGATTGGAAACTGATCAAAGAGAGAAGCAACTTGGAATTAAGGAGAAACTTCCTGACAGTGAGGACAATCAATTAGTGGAACAGCTTGCCTCCAGAAATCGTGGGCGTTCCATCCCTGGAGGTTTTTAAGAAGAGACTGGACAGCCACTTGTCTGAGATGGTATAGGTTCTCCTGTTGAGCGGGGGGCTGGACTAGAAGACCTCCAAGGTCCCTTCTAGCACTATTCTATTCTAATACGTGATTTTTATTCTATGTCTCTGTCATGCCTCCGGAGCAGAATCTGCAGAGAAAAATGAGCTGGAACGGGACCCTATGGCGGTTGAGGGAGAGGGGTCTGTGGTTTCAGAGGAATGTGGGGAAGGGGAGGCCGAGGCAGGCCAGGGTCCTTCAGGATTGGGACAGGAGGAACAAGAGAGGCAGAGTTCAGGCTGATGAGCAAGGGCCATCCCCTCCTGATCCTAGAGCATGGAGAGTGGAGAGAAGGAGGGAACAACGCAGTCAGGCTCAACTACTTGGGAGGATAACGTCCCGTCCCTTTCCACAAGGCACACCTGGAGACTGAGACTTAAGAAGACGCTGTGGGGAGAGGCATTTGTCGGGAACAAACGCTGATTCCTTGGAGTTTGGTGTGTGTTGTTGCTGATCTCTTGTTCTGTGACTTCTGCTTGGAGGTCCTAAAACTCTGACCATTGGACTGGCTGACAAATTTAATTGGGTGTTCAAAGACCTCGGATTGTATTTTGGCTTCTCTTCTGAAACTGCTCAGGCAAGCTTGTATTTCCACAGACTCGTTAGATTTTGGATGTACGTTTCATTCCTTGTTATCTGCGTGGCCTTGAGTAAATTACTCTTCTAAGCTAACTGTATATGAAACTACTTGCAGCCAGAGGCTGCTGAAGGTGGGTGTGTCTTACTTTGTTCTGGGACTTGCCAGAAACGTGGGAGCATTTGGGGAAAATTTGGAACAATTAAAAGGCGGTTTGAATTGCCAGCTGACTGCATGGCCAGGGTGCTGTGCCCTAGGTCATCACAGCTAATACAAGGATTGTATTAGCTTTTTTGGCTGCTGCCGCACATGGCTGGCTCACATTTAAGTTACCGTCCACTTCCTTTTTCACCAGGCTAGACATACCCAATTCCTGCAACTGTTCTTCATAAGTTTTAGCCTCCAGTCCCCTAACCATCCTTGATGCTCTTTTGGCAGCCGGCTCACCTTTAAGTCTGTTTGCAGCATCCTTCAACTCCCAGAATCCACCAGGCAGCAAGCTGGGAGCTTGTCCACCCATCTTAAAGCATGTCGGCTGGGAGAATTCTGGGTGCTGAAGTCCACAAAGCATGCTGGCTGGGGGGAATTTTTTTCTGTTATCTGGACTCTCTGCTCCTGCTCCTCCCAAGATTGTCTTTGCTGTTTTAGCAGCTGCAGGGCCCTGCTGGCTTGTGTTCAACCTATGGACCAAAAGGGCCGCTTTATCCTGGCATGGGCTGTGAGAATGCAGCTTTGAGTGACACAGCAGGAAATGCCTCACCCCAGACATCAGTTGGGTAAGAGAACTCTGTGTCCAAAGCAGGAATTGGGGTGGAGAAAATATATCCGAAGGGACACTCTATGCTTCTCTGAAGGGAGGGAGGGATACACGTTCAGACATGCATGTTACTCTTATTGTAACTGTATTGTGACGGGCTCATTCTTGCTTTCCTGGTCTGGACTGCCCTGGAGACTTTGATACCTGCCACTGGCCAGCATTATCTGCAAACTTAATAAGGGTTACATAATAGAAGGAGGTCAGACTAGGTTTGTGGCTGGGGAAGTGTGACCCAACCCCTTTCCTTCCTTTTCTCTTTCATCTTTCTTTCTTTCTTTCTTTCTTTCTCTCTCTCTCTCTCTCTCTCTTTCTTTCTTTCTTTCTCTCTCTTTCTTTCTTTTCTCTCTCCTTTTCTCTCTCTCTTCTCCCTCCCTCCCTCTCTTTCTTTTTCTCTTTTTTTCTTTCTTTCTTTCTTTCCTTCCTTCCTTCTTTCTTTCCTTTTTTCTCTCCCGCTTTCTCTGTCTTCATTCCCGTCTTCCTCCCTCTTTCTCTCTTCTCCCTTCCTTCCTTCCCTTCCTTCCTTCCTTCCTTCCTTCCTTCCTTCCTTCCTTCCTTCCTTCTCTCCTTCCTTCTTTTCTCTCTCCCACTTTCTTTGTTTTCTTTCCTTTCACCATCTTTCTTTCTCTCTTCTTTCTTCCTTCCTTTCCTTTCTTCCCTTCCTTCCTTCCTTCCTTCCTTCCTTTCTTTCTTTCTTTCTATGAAGACTTTTCCTTCAACAAAAGTTTTCCTTCCTTCCTTCCTTCCTTCCTTCCTTCCTTCCTTCCTTCCTTCCTTCCTTCCTTCCTTCCTTCCTTCCTTCCTTCCTTCAGGGAATCTTAAGGACCACAAATTTTGCAGAAGCAGAATCAAAACTGCCAGCTTTTGCAGACAGGATTCAGCCCCCTGGCTACAATTCCCACCTCCCTTTTGCCATTTCCCCTTTCTTTCCAAATGCACCGACACTCAGGTTGTGCAAAAACAAAAGGTTAAAAAATCCCTAATCGCACCGCGTCTTCTGCGCTTACCTGCCGCTCTCTCCAAGGCTCCCGTCTGCCAGCCTTCTTCCCAGAGCAGGAAGTGTCTTATATATGCCAGGTGGAGGAAGATCCTGTGCTCAAAAAACTTCTCGGAAGCAATACTGAAAATTCCCCAGCCTGGATTACATCGTGTTGAGAAACACGCTTGGCTAAAGTTCTCTGTGGAGCTCAGCCTCTGTTCAAAGGCCATCCTGATGTTGATAATCTGCCTCCTTCAAATGTCTTTCTCTCTCAAAAAAAAAGAACAATTGCCTGAATTTTGGGAGGAGAAACGATTTTTTTCTGTCTTTTAGAAAAGCGGCCTGGAACAAGGGAAAAAAAACAAGGATTGAAGTTAGTCAGGTTTCCACATCTCCCTGGGGGGGGGGCATTTAATGAAGAGATGCATAATTTTTCATTCCCTCCCCCCTTGTTGGAAGAAAAGTCTTCATCATGGTTCAGTCCAAGCCGAGAATAAACAACATGGTGACTGCTTTAGAAAGACGGTTGCAGTTTATTGAAGAGGAGAGCCAGACAGAAAGATGGCCCTGACAGAAAAGAGGAAAAAAGGACTGAGCACATGTAGGGAGTAGGTTTTTATACCCTCTGGAGCCTTTTGTTTGGAGTTGCTTCCTGTTCCTGTTTTGAGGCTTTGTATTTCCTGGGTCATGTGTTTTGACCTGTGTCTGGCATCTGTGGGATAATCCTATTATGTCCTGTCTTAGACCTTGGGGAGGGTATGTATGTATGTATCTTCTAGCTGGGGCTTCCAACCTTCCTTTACACTGCATCTCTACAGAGCTGGTTTCTGCTTGGGGGAGGCAGACTTGGGGCTATTAAGAAAACTGGGCATTCTTTTCTGCCTCTTCAAGATCCTTTGAGGAAATATATTTTTCTGCCCTTTTAATATTTCCTTCTCGGGGAAGCTGACTTCCCACCCACCCCAAAAAAGATTCATATGTGGATTTTTGTATGACTGCATGAAGGTAGCCCTTGACTTACAACCACAAATGCTAAGCAAGATGGTTGCTAAATGAGTCATAAACTCTTCATTATATCACCTTGTTAAGTGAATCCTTGTAACAGAACATCCTAACCGCGCTTCGCAAAAGCCAGGAAACAGGAACGTTGCAGTATTCAACAAGCTTTATTCACTATGTTGAAACTAAGTTAGCACTGGAACGAAGCTCCATTCATTGCCCTAAATACATTCCTCCACCACACCCAGAGTACACACCCCAATTGACGGTTAATTGGTTATCTGGAATCCACCTGTCCCCCTCCCCATACCTGCCTTGTGATAGTCCTCCACCCTACCTACGCCCCGATCCAGCTAGTACTTATGTTCAAACCTTACATTGAGTCCACGCCCCGATCCAGCTAGTACTTATGTTCAAACCTTGCATTGAGTCCACACCCCGATCCAGCTAGTACTTATGTTCAAACCTTGCATTGAGTCCATGCGTTCCGTTCATGCCATTCTCATCCCTAATGTCCCACTCAACCTCTTCCTATAATACCCCCTCCCGGTATCCAAGTGTTGTCAGACCCAGCGTCCCAGTTCCCATCATTCACAGAGTCACGGTTCCAGCAACATAAGCCATAACAGTTTTAACAGTAGTCGGCTTCTCCATATTCCATTTCTATGTAGCCTCCGTCCGGTTATGTGCTGGCAACATAGGATGTTCATGTGACCCGTTCGGCCGCCGCTGTTGGCGATGTAGCTCACGAAGCTACTGGACTCGGCTGGAACACAGGGTTAACTGGAACATTCTGGACTTTGGAAGGTAAGTATCACGCTGGGTCTGACACCTTGTAGTTATTAATGTACTAACATGGTCGTTAAATGAATCTAGCTTCCCCCATTGACTTCGCTTGTCAGAAAGTCGCAAAAGGGGAACACATGACCCTTGGGACACTGCAACCTCATAAATAGGAGTCAATTGCCAAGGGTCTGAATTTCAATTACATGACCATGGGGATGTTGCAAGGGTCATAAGTGTGAAAAAATGACAACTTTTTTCAATGGCTTTCTAACTTTGGTCACTAAAAGAGAATTTGTAAGTCGAGGACTACCTGTATTTGAAATGTGTTTGAAATAAATTAACTCTGAAATCTCTCTCCCACTTCATTTTTAGATCTGATAGAACAGAACAGAATAGAATAGAAATAATAATAACAGAGTAGAGTAGAGTAGAGTAGAGTGGAATGGAATGGAATGGAATAGAATAGAATAGAATATGGAATAGAATAGAATATGGAATAGGATAGAATAGAATAGAATATAGAATATGGAATATGGAATATGGAATATGGAATATGGAATATGGAATATGGAATATGGAATATGGAATATAGAATATAGAATAGAATAGAATAGAATAGAATAGAATAGAATAGAATAGAATAGAATAGAACAGAACAGAACAGAACAGAACAGAATAGAATATAGAATATAGAATATATTTTGAATGGGTGTAACCGCTTCAGCTGGGATGCTACGCTGTAGACAGGGTGATGGTCCTGGTGTTACTTGATCAGAGTTGTGTTCTGTAAAACCTCACTTCTGTGGGATCCCGTCCCCTTTTGGGAAGAGTGGACATCTTGTACATTGGGCGGAAGAGAGCCAGATTCATTTACAATACTCTTCCTTCCCCTGTCCTTACCACTTTCTCTAAAGGGATGATGGAGAGCATCCTGTCATACAGCATCACTGTCTGGTTTGGAAGCATCACTGCTTCAGACAGGAAGGTGGTGCTGAGAGTGGTGAGGACAGCAGAAAGGATTATTGGTAGTTCACTCCCTTCTGTTCAGGACGTGGCATGTAAGCATTGCTTGAGCAGAGTCTGCAAGATGGTCTGGGATGCTGCACAACATCTTCACGACCTGTTTTCCTTGTTACCTTCTGGGAGGAGGGGCTTCGTGGTATCCGAAGCAGAACATCCGGATTCAGCCAAAGTTTTGGTCCAAACAGTATTAAACTTGTGAACGCTCAAGCTTCCTCTTTCCACTATGTATTCAAGATGGAAAGTGATTAATATGTATATGTAAGGGTGTAGAAATATACATGTCACATATAGCATATTTATATGTGTGTTATGTATGTATACACTTTTGAGAGCAGGCAACAGAATTTTATTTTTATTGTATGCCAGTGTGCCCATGGTAAAAAAAGTACAATAAAGGTTATCTTATTTACAAAAGTGTTTGCAAGGGACATAATGGAGTGTATGATGGGGAGGGCCTGGCTCAAGCAAATATTTGGCCCAACAGAAAACTTCCTTTACTGCCGGTACCTGCGGTGAAACAGGCAGAGACCAAGGCAGTACCCTCCAGACAAATGATCCGGTGGTATTTCGGTGAAATTGCCCAGATGACCCTACGTGGTCGCCAAATTGTTAGCAGGAAATTCTGGCTCATTCCGAGCAGTGCTTCAAACAGCACAGGACAACTGCTTGAAGTAGAAGTAGAGTTTATTCAACAGCAGATGAGAGAAGCACATTGGCCCAGTGGCTTAATGATCTTGGAGATGGTCTCTGCTCAAGTGGTTCGAGCCCTAGAATTTCATGAGTTCCTGTATTTGCCTTAGCTTTGGCCCACAAAAGCATGCTCTATGGGAGTAGATAAATAGGTACACTTTGATGGGGGAGGCGAGTTGGTGCTCTGTGTAGGCAGCCAGATTTCTGTCGGCTTTAAACCTTCCCGTTTGTGAGGTGGTTCCGGTGGAGTGAAGGGAGGCTTTGGATAATGCTCCAGGAGGAACTGCTTGTCTTTCTTTCTGATGCGAAGCTAGCTCATCCTCCTTTGGTGCACCTTGGGACGTGTGTGAGCATGTACCAGATTTAGTATATTGTCAGCTACTCCTACTTTTTCTCCCTAAAATTAATTTTTTTTTCCAATCATGTTCTGGCTGCCCTCCTTTAAATCCATCTAGGTCAGGGGTAGGCAACCTTGGCTCTTTTATGACTCGTGGACGTCAACTCCCAGAATTCCTGAGCCAGCTACCCCTGATCTAGGTGGAGTTCAACTCCCAGAATTCCCTAGCCATCATGGCCATTGCTGAGAATTCTGGGAGTTGGCCCATTCAATTGGAAATGGCCCCGAACTGGGAAATCCTGCTGTTCAGGAAGCAGGTGGGGAAAAGATCTACCTTGAAAGTTTAGCAGGGACAAATTTGGTATGTTTGAAGTGAAGTTGCACGTTCACCCTTGAAATGCTTGGGGGAAGCACAGACAAATTCCTCCTTGGAATATAAATGGATGTTGTGATCCTTGATCCATCTTAGAAGATTCTCCAGACGGCAGTCACACGCCCAAGGGTTTCCTGAAAGATCAAGACTGAGATTGGCAGACGGCTTGTAAACTGGATCGCCCATTGTGCTGAGCTCATTGTCAGAGAGGTCCAGCAGTTCCAGTTGGTCCAATGGATCAAAGACTCCCATTATGATGTGGGTCAGACTGCTGTTCTTCAGGGACAGCACACTCAACTTGGGATGCCAATGGAAGGTCTTCTTGACAATACACTGGATTGGGTTGCTTTCCAGAACTAACCTCTCCAAATTGTCTAAGCCGCTGAACATCTCTGGAGCGAGGTGATGGATGAGGTTGAATGAGAGATCTAGAGATGTCAACTCCTCCAGCTTATCAAAACAAGAAATTGGGATCTCCTTCACCTGATTGTGATCAAGGCCTAGGATCCTGAGTTCCTCCAGGCTTTCGAACCAGGATGGGCGCAGCTCAGTCAGTTGATTCTCACTGAGGGATAAATGAGTTAGGCTACTTGCATTTGTGAAGATCTCTGGAGGTAGATCTTCTAGGAGATTTCTGGAGAGATCCAGAGTGTGCAGTTGTGGGAGGTTATGGAAGAGGCCACTCGGAAGAGTTTTTAACCTGTTGTTGGAGAGGTGAAGTTCCTGGAGGTTTGGAAGACCTTGGAGGGCCTCCACGCCAAGGCTGGAGACTTGGGTGAACTCAACGGAGATCATCTTGGCTCGTGCGGGGAAGCCGGTGGGAAATTCACGTAGAGATGGAGAGTTGCAGACGAACTCGGTGACGCTTTCTGGAGCAGGGGTGGGTGGGCAGTAAAGGACCTGCTGGGTGTAGCTGCTGAGGGACATCACAAGGCAGGCAATCAGGAGAGACGGAGCTGAAGACGTCATCCTGGGGAGAAGCAGGGAGAGAAAGATAAGTGGGCAAACCTATTGGTCTATTTAATGCTACCTTTCGGCATCCAAGACAGATTATATATAGTCCTCACTTAACAACTGGCTACTTAGTGAATATTCAGAAGTACGACAAACTATTCCGTTGGTTAATTGTTCTCACCGTTAGGAAATTTCTCCATAGTTCTAGGCTGCTTCTCTCTTTGATCCATTGCTTCTTGTCTTGATTCTGGTGTTTTGGAAAATAGGTTGACACCCCCCCCCCTTATTTTTGTGGCAACCCCCTAGATATTGGAAGGCTGCTAACGTGTCACCCCTAGTCATTCAATCAGAATAGAGCTGGAAGGGACCTTGGAGGTCTTCTAGTCCAGCCCCCTGCTCAAGCAGGAGACCCTATGCCATTTCAGACAAGTGACTGTCCAGTCTCTTCTTAAAAACCTCCAGTGATGGAGCACCCACAACTTCTGGTGTCAAGCTGTTCCACTGGTTAATTGTCCTCACCGTCAGGAAGTTTCTCCTTAATTCCAGGTTGCTTCTCTCTTTGATCAGTTTCCATCCATTGTTTCTTGTCTTGCCCTCTGGTGCTTTGGAAAATTGTTTGCTCCCCCCCTCCTCTTTGGGGCAGCCCCCCAAATACTGGAAGGCTGCTATCATGTCCCTCTATAGTCCTTCTTTTCTCTAGACTGGCCATACCCAATTCCTGCAACCGTTCTTCCTATGTTTTTTGTCTCCAGGCCTTTAACCATCTTAGTTGCTCTTCGTTGCACTTTTTCCAAAATCTCAACATCTTCTTTGTAATGTGGTGACCAAAACTGGACTTAGTATAGCCTTACTGAGGATTTATCAAGCGTGTGAGCCAGCCGTGTGCAGCAGCCGCCACCAAAGCTAATACAATCCTGGGTTGTATAAACAGAGGCATAGAATCAAGATCATGCGAGGTATTAGAATTGAGGGCTTGTGTTTAACTTGTGGACCAAAAGAGCCACTTTTTCCTGGCATGGGCTGTGAGAATGCAGCTTTGAGTGACACAGCAGGAAATGCCTCACCCCGGAGATCAGTTGGGTAAGAGAACTCTGAGTCCAAAGCAGGAATTGGGGTGGAGAAAATATATCCGAAGGGACACTCTGTGCTTCTCTGAAGGGAGGGAGGGATACACGTTCAGACATGCATGTTACTCTTATTGTAACTGTATTGTGACGGGCTCATTCTTGCTTTCCTGGTCTGGACTGCCCTGGAGACTTTGATACCTGCCACTGGCCAGCATTATCTGCAAACTTGATAAGGGGTGCATAGTAGAAGGAGGTCAGACTAGGTTTAAGGCTGGGGAAGGGTGACCCAACTCCTTTCCTTTTCTCTTTCATTTTTTTCTTTCTTTCTTTCTTTCTTTCTTTCTTTCTTTCTTTCTTTCTTTCTTTCTTTCTTTCTTTCCTTCCTTCCTTCCTTCCTTCCTTCTTTCTTTCTTTCCTCTCTCCCTCTCTTTCTTTCTTTCTTTCCTTCCTTCCTTCCTTCCTTCCTTCTTTCTTTCTTTCCTCTCTCCCTCTCTTTCTTTCTTTCTTTCTTTCTTTCTTTCTTTCTTTCTTTCTTTCTTTCTTTCTTTCCTCTCTCCCTCTTTCTTCTCCCTTTCTTTCTTTCTTTTTCTTTGTTTCTTTCTTTTTCTTTGTTTCTTTCTTTCTTTTCTCTTTCCCTCTTTCTCTCTCTTCTCCCTTCCTCCCTCCTTCTTTCTTTCTCTTTCTTTTTTCTTTCTTTCTTTCCTTCCTTCCTTCTTTTTTTCCTTTTCTCTCTCCCGCTTTCTCTCTGTCTTCTTTCCTTCCTTCCTTCTTCCTTCCTTCCTTTCTTCTTTCTTCCTTCTTTTCTCTCTCTCACTTTCTTTGTTTTCTTTCCTTTCAGCCTCTTTCTTTCTTTCTTTCTTTCTTTCTTTCTTTCTTTCTTTCTTTCTTTCTTTCTTGACTTTTCCTTCAACAAAAGTCTTCCTTCCTTCCTTCCTTCCTTCTTCCTTCTTTTCTCTCTCCCACTTTCTTTGTTTTCTTTCCTTTCAGCCTTTCTTTCTTTCTTTCTTTCTTTCTTTCTTTCTTTCTTTCTTTCTTTCTTTCTTTCTTTCTTTCTTTCTTTCTTTCTACTTTTCCTTCAACAAAAGTCTTCCTTCCTTCTTTCTTTCCTTCCTTCCTTCCTTCCTTCCTTCTTTCTTTTTTTTTCTTTCTTTCTTTCTTTTGACTTCCTTCAACAAAAGTTTTCCTTCCTTCCTTCCTTCCTTCCTTCCTTCCTTCCTTCCTTCCTTCCTTCCTTCCTTCCTTCCTTCCTTCCTTCCTTCCTTCCTTCCTTCCTTCAGGGAATCTTAAGGACCACAAATTTTGCAGAAGCAGAATCAAAACTGCCAGCTTTTGCAGACAGGATTCAGCCCCCTGGCTACAATTCCCACCTCCCTTTTGCCATTTCCCCTTTCTTTCCAAATACATCGACACTCAGGTTGTGCAAAAACAAAAGGTTAAAAAATCCCTAATCACGCCGCGTCTTCTGCGCTTACCTGCCGCTCTCTCCAAAGCTCCCGTCTGCCAGCCTTCTTCCTAGAGCAGTAAGTGTCTTATATATGCCAGAAGGAGGAAGATCCTGTGCTCAAAATCCTTCTCGGGAAGCAATACTGAAAATTCCCCAGCCTGGATTACATCGTGTTGAGACATGCTTGGCTAAAGTTCTGTGTGGAGCTCAGCCTTGGTTCAAAGGCCACCCTGATGTTGACAAAGCTGCATAAAGTGACCCACAGTTCTCCTTTTGTAAGTTTTGTCCTCCCGCAAAAAGTGTCCTCCTACTTATCCTCCTTTTTGATATTTGAAGACTAATCTGCAGGGCTTTTTTTTTTTCCTCATAGAATGCTCAGAATGGCATTCCGGCACCTTTTTTTGATTTTTTTTTTCATCTTTTGCATGAGCTGTGCTACTCCCCCCTATTGGTTTTCAAAAGCAGGCAGGACAAGAAGCAATGGGTGGAAACTAATCAGGGAGAGAAGCAACCTAGAACTACGGAGAAACTTCCTGACAGTGAGAACAATTAACCAGTGGAACAACCTGCCTCCAGAAGCGGTGAATGCTCCAACACTGGGAGTTTTTAAGAAGAGACTGGATAGCCATTTGTCCGAGATGGTGTAGGGTTTCCTGCCTGAGCAGGGGGTTGGACTAGAACTAGATGACCTCCAAGGTCCCTTCCAACTTTACTACTACTACTACTACTACTACTACTACTACTACTACTACTACTACTACTACTACTACTACTATTATTATTATTATTATTATTATTATTATTATTATTATTATTATTATTCCAATAGGAATTGCTGCTGAGCGCGCCAAAACATCCAGCCGGCAAACTTTGCACATGCAAGTTGTCTGCAGCGAAGGTGAATTGGCAGAAACTTAGCACCCCTCCCTGCTACCCAACTACACCATCTCCTAGTTAGTTCCAAAGATACGTGGAGGAGACTGGAGCAGTAAGTTTCTCTTGATCTTCAGCTCTGCTAGGGCAATAATGGCTGCGGATGCAAGAGGTAGGGGCGGCTGGGGTGCTGCAGGCAGGAGTGTGAGAGGCGGCAGCGGCCAGCTGCCCCTGTGCTGTGGGAGCCACCGGGCTCTCTCTACACGGGGCTGTGCAGGGTGGGCGGTGATGCTGGCGGGGCGGCTGCAGGCGGGGTGTGTCGACTGCGGGCTGCCCCCGCGGAGCCCGCTCTACACAGCAGAGCAGTGGTGCTTGCAGGGTGACTGCGGGCGGGGCGCGGCGGGCGATTGACCTTCCATGGGCCGAGCCAGCTTTTACGATATTTTTTTCTTCAATTTATTTGTGTCCTCCTTTTCATTGTAAAAAAGTTGGTCACCTTACAAAGCAACCAAGATGATCAGGGGACTGGAGGCTAAAACATATAAGGAACGGCTGCTGGAATTGGGGATGTCTAGTTTAATGAAGAGAGGGATGATTACATGTAATGGATTAAAAAGGTTGAGAAATATGGATTGATTTAAGGACCAAGATTTAGAGTTGAAAACTTGTGATTATTAGAATATATATGTTAAACAGAGTAAGAAGGTACTTTTTGGAATGATATGTTTATTTGCATGAAAATTATTTTGTAATGGAATGAGAATAAGAATATGAAAGAGCTTTTTAGAAATTGGGATGGCTTTAACAACTAATTGAGTGTGTTAAGTTAGTAAGACGATGTTTTGTGTAATAATAGGTGCGTTCTTTTTTTTTCTTCAGACATGATAATTATTTGAATGAGATTTAAATGCTATCTGAAGAAATAAGAGAGATTTGTGATAAAATCAGTGATTTATGAGATTATGAATTAGAATATATCTGGATTAGTATTTTAGAAGGGATACCCGAAGTGATAATACGTTTATCTAAGATTAAATTGGACGATGGTAACTGTAAATTAATAAAGTTCAAAACAGGATTAGGATTTATAGATAGGTAATGTAGAAATGGATTATGTTAAATAGGTTTTATTATCTGAGGGAAATAGAGAGGGAACATTTAATGTATTTACTTGAGCTATTACATGATTTTGGTTTTGGATGATTGATCACTTAACCACCACGGTGTGTCTTGAGCATTCTGTTGTAAAAGTTAAAAAAAACCCAATAAAACTTGTTATAAAAAAAAAAGAGAGAGAGGGACGAGGGGGGACAAATGGCTGTCCAATGTTAAAAACGTCCAGTGTTGGAGCGTTTACAACTTCTCTTGGCAAGTTGTTCCACTGGTTAATTGTTCTCACTGTCAGGAAGTTTCTCCTTAGTTCTAGGTCAGTGGTGGCGAACCTATGGCACGCGTGCCAGAGGTGGCACTCAGAGTCCTCTCTGTGGGCACATATGCCATCGCCCCAGCCCTGCCTCCCCCTACGGCCCCGTCCTCACCAGCGCCCCCCTGGAGGAGAGTCACGCCCGAGCACAGCCCGCATGGAGCAGTGCAGCCAAGGACATAGCGGGCAGCAGGGGGGCATGACTCCACCCTCGTATCCCATAGCATGCAGATGATGTGCAGGGTGTGGGTGGAGGGTGTGGCTGCCATGGTGCTGCAGGGCTGCCTGGGCGATCTGCTGCAGCAGGCCATTGATGCAGTGCCTGGCCCTGCAGGTGGGCGGGGCAGGGGGCGAGTGGGGGCGGAGCAGGCAGGGCGGGAGGTGAAGAGGGGGCAGGGGGCGGTTTTGGGGCACTCGGTCTCTAAAACGTTCACTATCACTGTTCTAGGTTGCTTCTCTCCTTGATGAGTTTCCATCCATTCATGTCCTGCCTTCAGGTGCTTTGGAGAACGGCTTGACTCCCTCTTTTTTCGGGCAGCCCCTGAGATATTGGAACGCTGCTATCCTGTCCCCCCTCGTCCTTCTCTTCATTAAACTAGACATCCCCAATTCAAAGCAACCATTCCTTATATGCTTTAGCCTCCAGTCCCCTGATCCTCTTTGTTGCTCTTCTCTGTACTCTTTCTACAGTCTCAACATCTTTTTTACGTCACGGTGAGCAAAACCGCATGACGTATTCCAAGTGTGGCCTTACCAAGGCCTTGTAAAGTGGTATTAACACTTTATGGTTTTATCCATCGTTGGCCACCAGGGGGCGCTCTTCACAGGTCCTCAAAAGCAGTTGCATCCACTTGGGGGCTCCCGCCATCTAAGCTTGCATAACACAAGGAACGAGAAACTGCATTTCATCAAAGTGCAAAGAAATTTCAACCTTTCCAGACCAACGTTCACAAATGCACACGTTTGGAGTTTTAGGCTGTATTTTTTTTTTTAAATTTCACCCCGAAATTGGTTTAGCGGTCTCAATTGGCAACCGGGAGTGTATGTATGGATGTTGTTGGGGATGTGCATGGGTGTGAAAAATGCCAGGATAGTCTGACACGTCTTGGTACTTTATGAAAGATTCCCAAAGGTGCTTTTTTTTTTTTTCAGGAGGCAACTGGACTTTCTTTGTTTTTCTTTGAAGACGTTTCGCTTCTCCTCCAAGAAACTTCTTCAGCTCTGACTGGACGGTGGGGGAAATGGAAGGATTTATACTCCTTGCAGACAGCTGGTCATTTGCATCCTTTTGGAGAGTTGTTGAGGCCACTTGGAGGTTTATCTGTGTCCTCAAGGTCACCTGAGTGGTGCAAATGGGGGTGGGGCCTTCTTGAAATGGCTGAAAGGACCGTGTTGTAAACTGGAGATAAATGATGTCAGATCCCTCCCCCTCTGTTGAGAGAGGGGGTGGTCAGTTTTCACCTACATGGCCTCTTGGACCCCTTGCATTTTTGGGACAACGGTGACCTCTATGACTGAGGATCTCCATAGACCAGTGGTGGCAAACCTATGGCATGAGTGCCAAAGGCGCCACTCAGAGCCTTCTCTGTGGGCACACGTGCCGTCGCCCCAGCACCGCCTCCCCTGTGGGCACCTCCACACCAGCAGCCCCCCAGAGTTGCCCCCCCGGAGGAGAGTCGCCTGGAGCAGTGCAGCCAAGGACATGGCAGCCGGGCAGTGGGGACAAGACTCCACCCCTGTGCCCTGTCGTAAACAGATGATGCTGCGGGGCACGGGTGGAGGATGTGGCCACCATGACACTGCTGGGCCACCTGGGCGATCTGTGGCAGGCTGTGGAGTGGTGGGTGGCCCAGTGAGTGGGTGGGGGTGGGGCAGGTGTGGAGAAGGGTAGTGGTGCCGGGGTGGGGCAGTTTTTGGGCACTCACTCTTGTCTAAAAGGTTCGCCATCACTGCCATAGACATTTATGAAAGAGTGTTGCTCAACCTTGACTGCTAGAAGATGGGTGGACTTCAACTCCCAGAATGCCCCAGGCAGCCGTGGGAAAAGTTAAAGCCTACCCATGTTGGCTGAGGAATTCTTGGGGAATGAAGTTCGCCCGTGCCAGCTGGGGAATTGTGGGAGTTGAAGTCCACGCGTCATCGACAGCCTCAGGGCGTTTTGAAGTCTCAGAGCGATAAAACAACCGCCAGCCTTGGTGGACTCCCACTCCCAGAATTCCCCAGCAAAAATGGCCTGAGGCTTCCTTATCAAGATCCCTTCCCCCCCCCCCAGGGTGATTCCCGACTGACCATCCTCGCCCTTGGAAATGGGGGGGGGAAACTCCCGTGATTTGATCCGTGTTTGGGCTTGAATGGGGCAGATGGCCGCAGAGAGGGCAGGCTGGCCCTGCAAACTCTGGATTCGCCTTCTCTGCCTCTGCCTCGGCTGCCTCAGCTGCCGCCCGGGATGTGGCGGGAGACAAAAAAAAAAAAAAAAAAAAGATGCTGAGACTCTAGAAAGAGTACAGAGAAGAGCAACAAAGAGGATTAGGGGACTGGAGGCTAAAACATATAAGGAACGGTTGCTAGAATTGGATATGTCTAATTTAACGAAGAGAAGGACGAGGGGGGACAGGATAGCAGTCTTCCAGTATCTCAGGGGCTGCCCCAAAGAAGAGGGAGTCAAGCTATTCTCCAAAGCGCCTGAAGGCAGGACAAGAAGCAACGGGTGGAAACTCATCAAGGAGAGAAGCAACCTGGAACTACGGAGAAACTTCCTGACAGTGAGAACAATTAACCAGTGGAACAACCTGCCTCCAGAAGCTGTGAATGCGCCAACACTGGAAGTTTTTAAGAAGAGACTGGACTGTCTGAAATGGTATAGGGCCTAAGCAGGGGGTTGGACTAGATGACCTCCAAGTTCCCTTCCAAGTTTTATTTTATTATTATTATTGTTGTTGCTGTTATTATTATTATTATTATTATTATTATTATTATTATTATTATTACTACTACTACTACTACTACTACTACTACTACTACTACTACTACTACTACTATTATTATTATTATTAAAACTTGTCAGTGAGAAAAGAATAAAAATGGAGAGCAACTGGAGGAGGGGGACTTGCAGCCTCCCGCCCTGTTTTGCTGGTTCCTGCAGGAGGCCGGGGCAATGGAGGAGCTGGCAAAGGTGCCCGGAGAAACGGCCGGCCTGGCTAGGTGCCCAGGAATCCCGGCTGTGGTGAATGAAGCCTGGCAGGTGGCACCCCTGAGGCTTTGGGGGGGCCTGCGGGTGAGCGAGACAGAGATGGAGGGCAAAAAGGAGACACTGGAGGGCCCTTTGGCAGAGAGGGAGACGGAGGGCAGAGAAAAGAAGGGAAGAAAAGGTGGGTGGGGGCCAGGGAGGGAGAGAAGGGAGGGAGGGAGGGAGGGAGGAAGGAAGGAAGGAAGGAGGGGGGAGGGAGGGAGAGAAGGAAGGGAGGGAGGAAGGAAGGAAGGGAGGAAGGAAGGGAGGGAGGGAGGGAGGGAGAGAAGGAAGGAACAAAGGGAGGGAGGGAGGAAGGGAGGAAGGAAGGAAGAAAAGAAGGAAGGGAGGGGAAGGAAGGAAGGAAAGGAGGGAGGAAGCAAGGGAGGAAGGAAGGAACAAAGGGAGGGAGGGAAGGAGGGAGGGAAGGAAGGAAGGAAAGGAAGGAAGAAAAGAAGGGAGGGAGGGGGAAGAAAGGAAGGAAAGGAGGGAGGAAGCGAGGGAGGAAGGAAGGAACAGAGGGAGGGAGGGAAGGAGGAAGGGAAGGAAGGAAAGAAGGAAAGGAAGGAAGAAAAGAAGGGAGGGAGGGAGGAAGGAGGGAAGGAGGAAGGAAGGAAGAAAGGAAAGAAGAAAGGAAGGAAAGAAGGAAGGAAGGAGGAAGAGGGGGAGAGAGGGAGGAGAATGATGGATAGAAAAGGGAGAGAGATAAAGAGAAAGGAATGAACGGATGAAGGAAGTAGAGAAGCAGAGATAAGACAGATGGATGGAAGAAAAGAAGGAAGCAAAGAAGGCAGAGAGAAGAATGACGGATAGTAAAGGAAGGGAGAGGGATAGAGATAGAGAAAGGAAGGAAGGAATGGATGGATGAAAGAAAGAGGGAAGGAGAGAAGAAGAAATGCACGGATAAGAGAGATGAATGGAAGCAAGGAAAAGGAAGGAAGGAAGGAATGGAGGGAGAGAGAGAGGGAGGGAAGGAAGGAGGGAAGGAGGGAGGGAAGGAGGGAGGAAGGAGGGAGAAGAACGATGGATAGACAAGGAAGAGAGAGAGAAAGAGATAAAGAAAGGAAGGAATGGATGAAAGAAGGAGAGAAGGAGAGAGGCAGGGATAAGAGAGATGGAAGGAAGGAAGGAAGGAAGGAAGGAAGGAAGGGATGAACAACGGATAGAAAAAGAAGGGAAGATGACAGGAAAAAGGACTTTACTTGATCTGAAGGGAGACCTGTCTAGCATGGCCAACCCCCCCTGACCCCACCCTCAAAGACCCCCAGACCGGGTCTCCTTTCCACCTGCTGTGCTGTCCCCCCCATTCTCCCCCCACCTTTTCCTCCCCCCCCACCCTCCATTCCAGCTTCCTCCCTCCCTTCCCCACCCACCCAGGCGCCGCCATGCAGCATCTTGTAGTGTTGACAATATTGTTTTCCTCTTTGCAGGCTCCGAGGGAGCAATGGTGTGTGTGTGTGTGTGTGTGTGTGTGTGTGTGTGTGTGTGTGTGTGTGTGTGTGTGAGAGAGAGAGAGAGAGAGAGAGAGAGAGAGAGAGAGAGAGAGAGATTTATTGCTGGGCTACAACTCCCCTTCCTTGGGTGAGCCATCTGGAGCCCCTGATCAGAAGCTAAGCCCCCCCCTCGCTTTGTCCCCCACCCACCCCACCCAGAAAGGCAAATTCAATCTCAGCCAGCGACCAGCGAATCCATTTCACGCCTGCGAGGCGGAGGGGCGTTTGGCTGCCCGACTCGCTCCGTGACCTTGATGGGGCATGTCGGAATGTGCCAAAGGAGTGCGCAAGCTTGTCTCTTTATAGCCGGGTGGCTGGGGCTGCTTGGCTTGCCCAAAACGGCTGGGCCAATCTCTCCTGGCCCTAGCCAGCATGGGGCATCTGTGGTTAGAAGCAGAATAACAGAGTTGGAAGGGACCTTGGAGGTCATTTAGTCCAACCCCCTGCTTAGGCAAGACACCCTATACCATTTCAGACAGATGGCTGTCCAGTGTCTTCTTAAAAACTTGCAGTGTTGGAGCATTCACCGCTTCTGGAGGCAGGTAGTTCCACTGGTTAATTGTCCCCACTGTTAGGAACTTTCTCCTTAGTTCTAGGTTGCTTTTCTCCTTGATGAGTTTCCATCCGTTGCTTCTTGTCCTGCCTCCAGGCGCTTTGGAGGCTAGAACCACAATCACAGAGAGTTGGAAGGGACTGTGGAGGTCTTCTAGTCCAACCCCCTGCTCAAGCATGAGACCCTACAATATCTCAGACAAATTGTTGTCCTTAAAAACTACCCGTGTTGGAGCGTTCACAATTTCTGGTGGCAAGTTGTTCCTCTGGTTAATTGTTCTAACACAGTGGTTCTCAACCTGTGGGTCGGGACCCCATTTGGGGTCAAACGACCATTTCACGGGGGTCGCCAAACAACGCAGTCCGCCATTTCCCCCCCTTTTCCTTAGCTGTGCTACTCCCTTTTATTCTATTGGCTTTTGAAAGCCAATAGAATAGACTTTCTTGAATAGAGTCTAATTCTATTGGCTTTCAAAAGCCAATAGGAATTGTCCAGGCTGTCTCTGCCCTGCTGAGCCCGCCAAAAGTCCCAGTCTGCAAACGGGGCTGCACCAGTTGAGTAGTCCTCGACTTACGACCGGTTGAGTAGTCCTCGACTTACGACCGGTTGGGGGTCACAGCATTAAAAAGGTTGAGAACCACTGTTCTAACAAGTCAGGAAATTTCTGCTCAGTTCCAGGTTGCTTCTCTCCTTGATGAGTTTCCATCTATTGCTTCTTGGGGTGCTTTGGAGAATAGCTTGACTCCCTCTTCTTTGGGGCAGCCCCTGAGATACTGGAAGGCTGCTATCCTGTCCCCCCTCGTCCTTCTCGTCATTAAACTAGAGATACCCAATTCCAGCAACCGTTCTTTATATGTTTTAGCCTCCAGTTCCCGAATGGTGTGTATGTTTGTTTTTCAGTCTCGGTCAGTGGGAACCAGGCCCAGCCACATCAAAGGGGAAGGCGGGGTCGCCCCAAATAGGCACATTTGCTTCCGACACAGTCAATTTCCTTTCTATTAAATCCTATCAGCTTTATTGGCACACCGTGTCCAGTGAAGGCTGCCAAGGCCAAAAGGCAAACAGCATGATTTTTTTCCCCCCCAAACAGCGGAGCATCTGTTGAGCGCACGAGCTTTGTCAGCTGTTCCGAATGCTCCTGTAGCCTTGTGCGTGTGTGCGTGTCTGTGTGTGTGTCTCTCTGTGTGTGCACAGACACATATCTTAATAAGTAGCAACAAAAGGCACGGCATTGTTCAAGACAACCATTTCCCCACCCCTACAGATGGATTTCAAGAATCAGAATAGAGCTGGAAGGAACCTTGGAGGTCATCTAGTCCAACCCCCTGCTCAAGCAGGAGATCTTAATACCATTTCAGACAAATAGTTGTCCAGTCTCTTCTTAAAGACTTCCAGTGATGGAGCACCCACAACTTCTGATGTCAAGCCGTTCCAGTGGTTAATTGTCCTCACCGTCAGGAAGTTTCTCCTTAATTCCAGATTGTTTCTCTCCTTGATTAGTTTCCATCCGTTGTTTCTCGTCCTGCCTCCCGATGCTTTGGAAAATAGTGGGTCAACTTATTTGGGGCAGCCCCCCAAATACTGGAAGACTGCTATCATGTCCCCCCTAGTTCTTCTTTTCTCTAGACTGGCCATTCCCAATTCCTGCAACTGTTCTTCCTATGTTTTTGTCTCCAGGCCTTGCTTTAACCATCTTAGTTGCCCTTCATTGCACTTTTCCCAAAATCTCAACATCTCCTTTGTAATGTGGTGACCAAAACTGGACTTAGTATGGCCTTACTGAGGATTTATCAAGCGTGTGAGCCAGCTATGTGCAGCAGCAGCCAAAAAAGCTAATACAATCCTGGGTTGTATAAACAGAGGGATAGAATCAAGATCACATGAAGTAGTCGTACTACTTTATTAAACCCTAATAAGACCACAGCTGGAATACTGCAGCCAATTTTGGTCACCATATCACAAAAAAGATGTTGAGAGTTTGGAAAAAGTTCAGAGAAGAGCAACGAAGATGATCCAAGGCCTGGAGACCAAAACATACGAAGAACGGCTGCAAGACTTGGGTTTGGCTGGTCTAAAGAAAAGAAGAGAAGGCTTCCGGTGGATCTGCGTTGGGCGATGGCGGCTACTTTGTAGCCGTCCTCCTGGGTAAGTGTAATGAACCGCTATGAACAGCAGACATCAGCTGTTCAGCGGTTCAAAATCCCCCTCCCGGGCAAAGGGGGGGGGCAGAGGGTAGTCTGAATAGTGGTAGAGCCTCTTATGTACCCCCAATTTTTCTTTTTTGGGGGTGATAGAGTGCTCCCACGGAGTTCAGACTGTCTCCGCTTCCCAGCTGCTTTTGTCCTTGGGACAAAACAAGCCCTCGCAGCCACCTCCGCGTTTAAAGTGATCTAGTGAGTTTTTTTAAGAAGCGGACAGAGTTGTTTAGAGGATTTATTTTTTTTGCTTTCTTTGACTTTATATGTATTTTAAATTTAAAGGTTTATTCTTTTGTTATAGTCTTTCTTTTTATTTTTTGCTTTTTGCTGAAAGGGAAAGTAAAATGGCGATCGGCAGACTTTCTAGCGTTTTTTTTTCGGGAAGCTAGAATGGCGATCGGCTTTTTTACCTTCTCTTTTTTTTCTTTCTTCTTTTTAAGGATTGGATGGATTTTAGAGTATTATTAATTTTTGTTGTTTAATTTTCTAAACATTATTGTTTTGGTCTGATTCTTTGTTTTGCTTTTTGCATTTCTAAAAGGCAGGCATTTTGGTTTCCCCCCCCCCTCTTCTTTTTTTTCATTTTAACGATTGGAGTGTATATTCTAATTTTTTTTATTGATTTATTTTTCGTCTTCTTTGACTTTATTTTAAATCCAAAGGTTTATTGTTTTGTTTATAGTCCTTTTTTTTCCACTATTTGCTTTTTTGTTGAAAGAGAAAGTAAATGGCGATCGGGAGACCTTCTAGCGTTTTTTTGTTTTTTTTTGGGAAGCTAGAGTGCCGATCGGCTTTTTTTTACTTTCTCCCTTTTTTTTCTTTTTAATGAATTGGATGGATTTTAGAAGTATTATTATTGTTTTGGTTTGATTTGTTGCTTTGTCTCTTGTATTTTTAAAGGGCAGGCATTCTGGTTTTGGTCTGATTTTTTGTTTTGCTTTTTGTATTTTTAAAAGGCAGGCATTTTGGTTTCCCTCCCCCCCCTTTTTTTTCTCACTTTAACGATTGGAGGGTATATTTTAACTTTTTGTTTTGGTTTGATTTGTGGTTTTGTCTCTTGTATTTTTAAAGGGCAGGCATTCTGGTTTTTTCCCTCCCCTTTTCCTTTTTTTTTTTTTCCATTTTAATGATTGGAGTGTATATCTTAATTTCTTTTATTTTTTTTTCTTCTTTTCTAACTCCCTTTTTTTATTTTTTTATTTTTCTTATTATTTTAAAGATTTTCTTTTGAGGGAGTTATGATTTTCTTTTGAAGGAATTTTTGTAATTTTTAAGAAGGAGTAAAGTTTTTTTTTTTAAGATGGCTCCAAAGCGTCCAGTGAATTTCACAGTTCCTAAATCTTCTGTGGCCCAGCCAACAACTGTGAAGGATATGCAACAAATGATGGGAAATTTTACAATTCAAATTAGAGCAGAAATGAAAAAGATTTTGGAAGAAAATAATAAGATTTTGAGGCAAGACATAGTTTTGGCTCTAAAAGGAGTTGCTTCTGTTCTTGAAAAGTTGAATTCCCATGTGGAAGAAGTAGCTGAAAAAGTGGAATTAATGGAGGGGAAAATTGAAAGTATGGAAAAAGAGATGGAAAACGAGATTCTTATGCTTCAATATGGTCAAATGGAATACGCCTTAAGAATTAGGGGCTTGGAAGAGTCCTTGCAGGAAGATCTGAAAGAGATGGTTGCAAAGGACTTTGCTGTAATTTTGAATAAAGAAAAAGAAGGAATACTTAGTGAAATTGAAAAACTATTTAGAGTTAATTCTGCGGTGGCAGTACAAAAGAATTTGCCAAGAGATGTGGTAATTTACTTTGGGAAGAAATCTTTACGCAATGAAATTATACAAGCTTTTTATAAGAAGAGATTTCAAATTGCTTCACAAGATGTTATAATTTTAAAGGAGATCCCATCAAAAATTTTAAGAAGAAGAAAGGAGTTTGCCTTTTTAGCAAATGAACTTAAAATGAGACGAATTTCGTTTAGATGGGATGTTCCGATTGGAATGGTGGTGAATTACCTGGGAATATGTTACAGACTTAATACTGTTTCTCAAGCAAAAGATTTTTATACTTCAGTATTGGGGGCATGTCCATCTCCATCTATTAAGTTCAAGACTTTGGAAGAAATGGATGTAGAATTACAGTTTGAAGATTCTAAAATTGGGCAACCCCTGTTTAAGA
Source organism: Crotalus helleri (assembly GCA_024509115.1). Lineage (NCBI taxonomy): Eukaryota > Metazoa > Chordata > Lepidosauria > Squamata > Viperidae > Crotalus > Crotalus helleri. Next base: position 6,951,774 of record JAKSXO010000020.1, on the reverse strand, counting down.
GATCTCAACATGTTCAGATTGAGGAGCAGGAGACAACTTGTGTAGCACAAAACTGTAAAGAAAAGCAGCAACTGAAGAAGAGTAATGAAATTTCACACCTAGTGATTGCTGAATCTGCAGGAGAAGCAAGACCTATAAATCCTTTGGAGCAATCTTCAAGGATGGAAGGGTCATCTGAGACGAAAAAGGGGAAATTTCAGCCTGAGGGGCGTCAACAAGTTGAGAGGAAGGGGCAGAGGAAAATCTGTGCAACATATAATTGTAAAGAAAAAGACCAACAGAATAAGGAGCTTAAGGAATCCCCACATGTACTGGCTTCTGAGTCGTTGGGAGACTCAGAAAATTTGGAGCAGCTTTTGAGGACAGATCCTAAAGCATTTGTTTTAAGCTTTATAACGAAAATGGATAATCGAGGCTGACAATAATAATATCAGTATGATAATGAATGGAGAATGAAAATGGACAATTGAGATTGATAAGGACTGGGTTTTTTGTGGTTGCAACTTGTTATTGATGAAGATTTGAATATCTATTGTGTTTATGGTGGATGGAATTTGTTACAGTGCTTTTTGTGGGTGGAATTTGCTATAAACTGTCTACTTTGGATGGAATCTGATAAGATTTAAATGAGTATAAAGGTGTTTTGTTTTTGTTTTTTTCTCTTTTTTTAAGTTTTAAGTAATGTATAAATTTGTGTTTTGGGGGAGTTTATGAAAATGATAATAATATTTATGATATTAGAAGGATTGGAGTATATTACAATGTGTTTAGTGTTTGGGTGGGGTTTTTAATGTTTAAAGTTTTAAGTAATGTTTAGATTTGTGTTTTTGATTGACTATAATTTGTTTGTTCTAATGTTTCAAGTTCTGATTGTTTAAATTTGTGTTTTGGAGGGACTATAACTTGTTTAACTAAATGTATTTAGATTTGCTTATGATTTATGCTAGACTTTATATGGTAGTTATAGATGTTTAAAGAAAGCAGTGCTTAAAATTGTGTCTTGGAAGAGACTTATGTAGAAGGATGGATAATATTATAAGTAAGATTAGAAGATTTTTAGAGTATATTATAATGTGTTTATTATTATTTTCTAGAAATAATTCATTTAATTTAAGGTACTTAGGATTGTTTAGGATTTATAGGTGTCTTAAGTTTTATATGTGTTTTAAGTTCTTTTTCTTTTTTTTCTTTTGAAACATTTTGGATAAGCCTGTAATCAACTCTGGGAGGTTCAGGGGAGGGTTAGGGAGGTTTGGGGAGTTGGGGGAGGGTATGGGTGGGTGGGCGGGTTTGGGGAGGGGATTTATTTTGTAAAATGTTAAAAATTCTCAATAAAAAAAAAAAAAAAAAAAAAAGAAAAGAAGAAATAGGGGAGACATGATAGCAATATTCCAGTATTTCAGAGATTGACCTCCCTCTGCCTTGTGGCAGCCCCTCAGATACTGGAAGACTGCTATCGTGTCTCCCCTGTTTCTTCTTGTCTTTAGACTAGCCAAACCCAAGTCCCGCAGCCGTTCTTCGTAGGTTTTAGTCTCCAGGCCTTGGATCCTTTTTGTCGCTCTCCTTTTTCTATTTTTTTCCAAAGTGTCAATTTGTGAGCGCTTAGAACACCCTAACCCTCCCCTTCCCCTCCCCCCCCCAAATTACAGGGAGTCCTCGACTTACGACCACAATTCAGGCCAGGCTCAGGAAGACCGTTGTTAAGTGAATTTTGCCCCGTTTTACCATCTTTCTGGCTGCAGTGGTTTAAGGGAATCCCTGCAGTTGTTGACACAATAAGAGAATAATAAAAATAATAATAAAGTTGGAAGGGACCTCGGAGATCATCTAGTCCAACCCACTATACCATTTCGGACAAATGGCTGTCCAGTCTCCTGTTGAGTGAATCTGGCTTTTCCCCCATCGACTCTGTTTGTCAGGAGGGGATCACGTGACCCCGGGACGCTATGACCGTCGTAAATACGAGTCAGTTGCCAAGCGTCTGAAGTCTGATCACATGACCCTGGGGATGTTGCAATGGTCATAAGTGTGAAAAGCGGTCCTAAGCCCCTTTTTTCAGTGCAATTGTATCTTTGAACAGTCACTAAATGAATCGTTGTAAGTCGAGGACTACCCGAGGGGGGATGTCCATTGTAACTTCAAATGCTTGCTCAATAATAATAATAATAATAGTGGTAGTAGTAAAGTTGGAAGGGACCTTGGAGGTCATCTAGTCCAACCCCCTGCTCAGGCAGGAAACCCTACACCATTTCAGACCAATGGCTGTCCAGTCTCTTCTTAAAAACTTCCAGTGTTGGAGCATTCACCACTTCTGGAGGCAGGTAGTTCCACTGGTTAATTGTTTTGACTGTCAGGAAGTTTCTCCTTAGTTCTAGGTTGCTTCTCTCCTTGATTAGTTTCTATCCTTTGCTTTTTGTCCTGCCTTCAGGTGCTTTGGAGAATAGCTTGACTCCCTCTTCTTTGGGGCAGCCCCTGAGATATCCTGTCCCCCCTCGTCCTTCTCTTCGTTAAACTAGACATACCCAATTCCAGCAACCGTTCCTTGTATGTTTTAGCCTCCAGTCCCCTGATCCTCTTTGTTGCTCTTCTCTGTACTCTTTCTAGAGTCTCAACATCTTTTTTACATTTAGTATCTGTCATAAGTCGAGGACTACTTGTAGACCTTGACGTAGGATCGCAACCAAGCTCAAAGTTTTCTCTTCCTAAGGGAAACATTTCCTAAGCGAATTTTGTCCCACTTTCCCTCTTTTCCTGCCATAGTTGTTAAGTGAATCGTGATGGTGACACGGTCGTTAAGCGAATCCGGCTTCCATATTGACTTGGTTTGTCAGAAGGCCTCCAAAAGGGGATCACTGCGACCGTCGTAAATCCGAAGCGGCTGCCCAACGTCTGAATTTTGATCACCGGACTGCGGGGGATGCTGCGACGGTGGTTAAGTGAGAAAAACGATCCTAAGATCCCGCTTTTCAGTGCCGTCGTAGCTTTGAACAGTCGCTAAACGAACAGTCATAAGCCGAGGACTACCTGTATCTTGAAGCGGGAGGGGGGGGGGTCCATTGTAACGTCAAATGGTTTGCTAAAGCATTCGGTCGTAAGTCAAGAAATACCTGCTGTAACCCCCCAAAACCTGAGCACATTTAGCGATGACTCAAGGCCAAACATCCTTGCGGTCCCCCAATTAGAGAGAGACCCCCCAAGGTCCGGTCCATTCAACGCAGAGGCTCCAGGTGGGCAATGCAATGGGAATCCGTCCGCTCTCCGACAGCTGGTCAAACAAGTGTGGATGCAAAGTCCTTATTAATAGCTCTGGATCGGAGGGGAGATGCCGTTCGCAGGAAATACAAGGCGATCTGTCCCAGGGGCTGCACCGTTCGGTATTTTCGGCATAAGCCGGATGAGGTCAGAGAAATGGAGGGGGGTGGTGCTGGGGGGGGGGAAAGACTGTGTTTCTGCATTTCGAGGGATTTCGCCTGGGTCCGATTGCTGGATTCCGAGTAAAACGCCGAGTTTCGCCTGTCACCTTTCTGTAAACAAACCGAATAGAATGGAATGGAATAGAATAGAATAGAATAGAATAGAATAACAAAATAATAATAGAATAGAATAACAAAACAATAGTAGAATGGAATGGAATGGAATGGAATGGAATGGAATAGAATAGAATAACAAAATAATAATAGAATAAGAAAACAATAATAGAATGGAATGGAATGGGATAGAATAGAATGGAATGGAATAGAATAGAATAGAATAACAAAATAATAATACAATAGAATAACAAAACAATAAGAATGGAATGGAATGGAATGGAATGGAATAGAATGGAATAGAATAGAATAGAATAACAAAATAATGACAGAATAACAAAACAATAATAGAATGGAATGGAATGGGATAGAATAGAATGGAATGGAATAGAATAGAATAGAATAACAAAATAATAATACAATAGAATAACAAAACAATAAGAATGGAATGGAATGGAATGGAATAGAATAGAATAGAATAACAAAATAATAATAGAATAGAATAACAAAACAATACTAGAATGGAATGGAATAGAATAGCATAGAATAGAATAACAAAATAATAATAGAATAACAAAACAATAATAGAATGGAATGGAATGGAATGGGATAGAATGGAATGGAATGGGATAGAATAGAATGGAATGGAATAGAACAGAACAGAATAACAAAATAATAATAGAATAGAATAACAAAACAATAATAGAATGGAATGGGATAGAATGGAATAGAATAGAATTACAGAACAGAATAACAGAGTTGGAAGGGACCTTGGAGGTCATCTAGTCCAACCCCCTGCTCAGGCAAGAAACCCTATACCATTTCAGACAAATGGCTGTCCAGTCTCTTCTTACAAAACTTCCAGTGTTGGAGGATTCACAGCTTCCGGAGGCAGGTTGTTCCACTGGTTAATTGTTCTCACTGTCAAGAAGTTTCTCCTTAGTTCTAGGTTGCTTCTCTTTTTTATTAATTTCCATCCCTGCCTTTTTGTCCTGCCTTGAAGGGCTTTGGAGAACAGGTTGACCCCCCACCCTCTTCTTTGTGGCAGATCCTTAAATACTGGAAGAGTTGCTATCCTGTCCCCCCCCCTAGTTGTTCTCTTTGTTAGAGAATTCCTGCAATCATTCATTGTATATTTTAGCTTCAGTCCCCTGATTGTTCTCTCTGTCAGGAAGTTTCTCCTTAGTTCCAGGTTGCTTCTCTCCTTGATTAGTTTCCACCCGTTGCTTCTTGTCCTGCCTTCAGGCCCTTTGGAGAATAGCTTGACTCCCTCTTCTTTGGGGCAGCCCCTGAAATACTGGAAGGCTGCTATCATGTCACCCCCTAGTCCTTCTTTTCATTAAACTAGACATCCCCAATTCCCGCAACCGTTGTTCTTCATATGTTTTAGCCTCCAGCCCCCTCATCGTCTCTCTTGCTCTTTCTAGCCTCTCAACCTCTCCTTCCCATTGGGGTGTGTGTGTGTGTGACCGAAACTGGACGCAGGAAGGACACCGCAGAACAAGAGGATCCAATTGTTGTAAACAAGGTTTATTGGAAGGGAAATTGTGTTTCTCTCGAGTGATACAGAGAATCCGTTACTGCTATTGCATGCAGGAACACAAAGATGAAAAAAAATTTACCGGGTGGGAGAACTTGCATTCTACGAGACCCCTTCCCCCAAGGCCACATCCGCCCCACACTTCATATTTACAGTGTGCTTTCTTGTCTCCACGGGGAAGGGGCATTGCCAGGGGGGTGGGAGGGGGGTGGAAGAGATTCAGGGTTGACACCAACCTCTTAAGTCCACGACAGAGCTGCAATCACTGCACTCCCTCCCTTCACCTGTTGTAAAATCTTGGGGGGTTCACCCCTGCCCAAATTCCACCCGGTTCATCGGCTGCCCTCTCCCCCCAAAATGAAACGTGCGACTTCTCTCTTTGCCCCAAATTCGAATAGGCACCATTAAATCCCCTTCCTACCTTAGCTCAGGTGCCCTGATGGATGGGAGGGTCAAAGCCCACCCAGGATGGGTGGGAGGGTCAAAGCCCACCCGTACACCTGCTGTCCCCCAGCTGCTCTTTTGCGGTGGGACACTGCCTTGAGACACGGAGGTTTCACACAGCCCAAATGCCCACAGCGGTTGGAGCACGGCCCTGCCAAATTATTTTTGAATCTCTTCCCTTTAGGATTGAGAGTGAGGACTCTCGACCTTGGCAACTTTAAGGTGTCGAAATCCGTACATCTTAAAGTTGTCGAGGTGGTGAGACCCTGGTATATAGGGGAGGGTGGAGAGGTCCTGCTTTCCCCCTACGTTCCCAGGATGAATGTCAGAAATCAGAGCGGACAGTTTTTCTGAAAAAAAAAAAAAGATGACAACCACTTTCCATCAACAAAAGCTCTGAGGTTATGTTAAACAAAATACGGGTGGGGGGGGGACAATTGAGGATGGAATGGCTAAATTCACACAATCTCCAAGTCCTAATGCGGTTTAACCAACCCTCAACGGATGTATAAGAGCAGATCCTAAATTCTCTAGGCCAGCGGTTCTCAACCTGTGGGTCGGGACCCCATTTGGGATCGAACGACCATTTCATGAGGGTCGCCAAACAACGCAGTCCGCCATTTTTCCCCCCCTTTTCCTTAGCTGTGCTACTCCCTTTTATTCTATTGGCTTTTGAAAGCCAATAGAATAGACTCTCTTGAATAGAGTCTAATTCTATTGGCTTTCAAAAGCCAATAGGAATTGTCCAGGCTGTCTCTGCCCTGCTGAGCCCGCCAAAAGTCCCATTCTGCAAACGGTGCTGCACCAGTTGAGTAGTCCTCGACTTACGACCAGTTGAGTAGTCCTTGACTTACGACCGGTTGGGGGTCGCGGCATTAAAAAGGTTGAGAACCACTGCTCTAGGCCAAAGGTTCTTTTTCCAGGAGGCAATTGGACTTTCTTGTTTTTCCTTTGAAGTCGTTTCCCTTCTCCTCCAAGAAACTTCTTCAGCTCTGACCAGATGGTGGGGAAGGGAAGGATTTATACTCCTTGCAGACAGCTGGTCATTTGCCTCCTTTTAGAGAGTCGTTGAGGCCACTTGGAGGTTTATCTGTGTCCTCAAGGTCACCTGAGTGGGGCAAATGGGCGTGGAGCCTTCTTGTAACTGCGGAAAGGACCGTGTTGTAGACTGGAGATGCTTGATGTTGTGTCCCTCCCCCTCTGTTGAGGGAGAGGGAGGTCAATTTTGATCTAGATGGCCTCTTTGCCTCCTCTTTCAAACCAGCGGTCCTCTCCCTCTAAAATGTGTGTCTTGGCTGTTCTCAAAGGCAGCCTTCCTCTTTTAAATGCAGATGAACTGCTGAATCTTGCCCTGATGGGTTTGCTCTCCTGTGTTGTGCCCTGCGTTTGTGAAGTCATTTTGTTTCTCCAGTGTACAGACTTGCACGCTGCTCACTGCCTTAAGAAGCTTCTGGGATGAGAAGCGAAACGTCTTCAAAGAAAAACAAGAAAGTCCAGCTGCTTCCTTTAAAAAAGCATCTTTGGGACCACCAGGGGCCTGGATTGACTGAGAATCTCCAAAGACATCAATTCTCTATAGTTGTTTCTACGCAGGCTGCCTGGGGGATTCTGGGAGTCGAAGTCCGCACGTTTTAAAGTCACATTTTAAAGTTGAGAAACTCTGCCTTAGGCTCTCCCAACCCCGATAAAACCTGTGATTTCGTGACAATGATGTTTGAAGGACTGTAGTACAGGTAGTCCTTGACTTACGACAGCTCATTTAGTGACCGTTCCAAGTTACATCACTGAAAAAAAGTGACTTTATGACCGTTTTTCACACGGCTGTTTCAACATCCCTGCGGTCACGGGATCAAAAATTGACCGCTCGGCAACTGACTCATATTTATGACGGCTGCAGCGTCCCGGAGTCATGGGATCCCCTATTTGCGACCTTCTGACAAGTGGGAAACCAAATCCACTGAACGAGCGGATTACTAACTTATCAACTGCAGTGACCCACTTAACGACTGCACCGAGAAAGGTCCTAAAATGGGGCAAAATTCACTGAGCAAATGTCTCCCTTAACGACAGAAATGTTGGGCTCAGTTGTGGTCGTAAGTCGAGGACTACTTGTAGCAGGGCAGATTCCCTAGGCCTCCACCCATCTTAAAGCATGCTGGCTGGGAATTTTGGGAGTTGAAGTCCACCCATCTTAAAGAATTCTGGGAGTTGAAGTCCACCCATCTTAAGGCATGCTGAGGGGAGAATTCTGGGAGTTGAAGTCCAACCGTCTTCAAGCATGCTGGCTGGCGAATTCTGGGAGTGGAAGTCCACCCATCTTAAAAGTCACTAAAGTTGAGAAATTCTGCCCTGGGCTCTCCCAACCATATGTGAAAGCAGAAAAAGCAGGTTATTTTGGTACAATGATGTTTGAAGGACTGTAGAACAGTGTTTCTCAACCTTGACAATTTTAAGGCATGTGGACTTCAACTCCCAGAATTCCACAGCCAGCATTGCTGGCTGTGGAATTCTGGGAGTTGAAGTCCACATGCCTTAAAATTGTCAAGGTTGAGAAACACTGCTGTAGAATAAGTTCTCAAACTTTTTCAGGACCTGATTAAGAGGCTTCGGTCACAGAAGTTGGATTACTTTCGCATGAAAAACTGGAAACTAGAAGATTCTGCGGTTGGTTCATGTAACATGCTAAACAAATCAGTGTTTCTCAACTTCGGCAGCTTTTTAAGATGGGTGGACTTCAACTCCCAGAATCCCCCTGCCAGCATGCTTTAAGATGGGTGGACTTCCACTCCCAGAATCCCCCAGCCAGCATGCTTTAAGATGGGTGGACTTCCACTCCCAGAATCCCCCAGCCAGCATGCTTTAAGATGGGTGGACTTCAGCTCCCAGAATTCCTCACCCAACATACTTTAAAATGCATGGACTTCAACTCCCAGAATCCCCCAGCCAGCATGCTTTAAGATATGATGACACTGAAAAAGCTGACTTACAATCGGACCTCACACTTATGACCATTGCAGCATCGCCAAGGTCAAAATCCAGGAACATGCATTTATGACAATTGCAGCATTCTAGGATTGTGTGATCACCCTTTGTGACTGTCCGACAAACGCCAGTGGGGGAAGCCGCATCCACTTAATGACCAAGTGGCGATTTTCTTAATGACTGCAAAAAAAGAGGTTATCGGCGTCCCACCTTAAACGACTGCATTGTTTAGTGACGGAAGTTTATCCCAATTGCAGTCGTAAGCTGAGAGCAGCCTGTACTTTTTGCTAACCGTGTTCCTGCTCCTAGCCACCATTGAGGTGAACTGTAAGAAAGGTGGGGGATAGGTTCACAAGCTCGCTTAGACCCAAAATCGGCGGCCCTTGGTTTCCCTCTGGACGGCACCACAATTAAGGCGGTCGATGCAGCCGGACACTGGCAGAAACACCGCACAAAAAGTGTGATTGCTGTTCCTTTTGCAATCCTTGCAAGAATTCTGTTTGGGCTGTGGAAAAATTCTGTGCTTAGAGAAGGAAGGTGAAAATGAATTCTCATCCTTTTCCGTTGTGATGCCCCAGGAAAGTAAGTCGAAGATGAACAGGCTCCGCTAGGAATTCTGTGCCTCTGATTGAGTCCCTGCTCTTCCTCACTTCCTTCCAAACAAAGGCTGAAGGAGAAGATGGCTTCCATCCAAGCCATTCTTGGGGGTTGGGGGGGGGTCACTCTCCAAGCCAGAAGGAAAAAGTCTAGCAGAGTCAAACTCTCTCAGAGGGCTCCTGTTGCCACTCTGCGTGAGTCACGCCATCCCGAGTTTCTTGTGCGGGTGTATATATTGTTATAGTCATTTTTAATTGTAATAGTAGTAAAGTTGGAAGGGACCTTGGAGGTCATCTAGCCCAACCCCCTGCTCAGTTAGGAAACCCTACATCATTTTGGACAAGTGGCTGTCCAGTCTCTTCTTAAAAACTTCCAGTGTTGGAGCATTCACAACTTCTGGAGGCAGGCTGTTCCACTAGTTAATTGTTCTCACTGTCAGGAAGTTTCTCCTTAGTTCCAGGTTGCTTCTCTCCCTGGTTAGTTTCCACCCGTTGCTTCTTGTCCTGCCTTCAGGTGCTTTGGAGAATAGATTGACTCCCTCTTCTTTATGGCAGCCCCTGAGATATTGGAATACTGCTATGTCCCCCCTTGTCCTTCTCTTCGTTAAACTAGACATACCCAATTCTGGCAACCGTTCCTTATATGTTTTAGCCTCCAGCTTTGGGAGCTACTGGGGTGGATGGGAGGGTTTCCGTACCTGCCCAACCACATCAACGGATGTCCATGCCTCCATATTCTCTTCTGGAGGTTCAGATGCACCCTGTGTTAAGCCCCATGAATGACTAAACCAGTACAGAAGAACAGAGTTGGAAGGGACCTTGGAGGTCATCTAGTCCAGCCCCCTGCTCCGGCGGGACACCCTACTCCATTTCAGACAAATGGTTGTCCAGTCTCTTCCGAAAAGCTTCCAGCGTTGGAGCATTCACCGCTTCTGGTGGCAGGCTGTTCCGCTGGTTAATTGGTCTCCCTGTCAGGAAATTTCTGCTTGAGTCTAGCTTGCTTCTCTCCTGGATGAGTTTCCACCCGTTGCTTCTTGTCCTGCCTTGTGTGAATGATGACCAAAGTGGCCTTCCCTGAAGGAAGGAGAACACTGTTTGCTGTCCTGTACAGGACGCAAAATCTCATGACTGTCAAGAGAAGATACTTTATCTTTTGCCTTGGGCACATCACTTCTACAGTGTGTGCGCAGCTGCCAAGGTCTCCTTTTTTTTTATTTACAAAAACAAAACAAAACTAAGAATGAAGGTGGAAGAATTTGGTAGGAGACCATGTTGTCTACCCATGGAGCTCCATGGAAGCCAATTCTGTCATGGCTCCATGGACCTTCCAGGGACTGCATGGACCTTTCACGGAGTGTATGGAATTGCCATGGGGTGCACAGAACTTCCACGGAGGGCACAAAAACTCTCACGAAGTTTAGAGAACATCCCCAAACCACCTCATCCAGGTCACAGTCATGGAACATGGAGTACACAGAACCTCCGTGGATGATATAGAACTTCCATGGATTGTATGGAACTTCTGTGAAGTGCGCAGAAGTTTCAGAGTACACAGAAAGTCCGTGGAGTTTACAGAACTTCGACGGAGTGCGTGAAACTTCCATGAAAGTTACGGAGGGCGCGGAACTTTCAGGGAGTGCATAGAACTTTCACAGAGTGCTTGGATCTTTCACGGAGTGTATGGAATTGCCACGGGATGCACAGAACTTCCACGGAGTGCACAGAACTCTCACCAAGTTTATAGAACATCCCCAAACAACCCCATCCAAGTCAGAGTCATAGAACTTCCATGGCATACACAGAACCTCCGTGGATTATGCAGAACTTCCATGGATTTTATGGATCTTCCATGAAGTGCACAGAACTTTCAGCGTGCACAGAACGTCCATGGGATTTACAGAACTCCCACAGAGTGCATGGAACTTCCATGAATAGTAATAGTAATAGTAGTAAAGTTGGAAGGGACCTTGGAGGTCATCTAGTCCAACCCCCTGCTCAGGCAGGAAACCCTACACCATTTCGGACAAATGGCTGTCCAGTTTCTTCTTAAAAACGTCCAGTGTTGGAGCATTTACTGCTTCTGGAGGCAGGCTGTTCCGCTGATTAATTGTTCTCACTGTCAGGAAGTTTCTCCTTAGTTCTAGGTTGCTTCTCTCCTTGATTAGTTTCCACCCGTTGCTTCTTGTCCTGCCTTCAGGTGCTTTGGAGGACAGCTTGACTTCCTCTTCTTTATGGCAGCCCCTGAGATATTGGAATACTGCTATCATGTCCCCCTTGGCCTTCTCTTCGTTAAACTAGACATACACAGTGCACAGAACCGTCTCGGGGAGTGCACAGAAAAATTCCAGATGGTATGAAATTTTTATGAAGTGCGTGGCACGTCCACATAGTGTACAGAACTTCCAGGGAATGCATGGAACTTTCATGGAGTGGGAAGACAGGACAAGGGACAGCAGGCAACCTCCACTTCCGATACCCCTGTATTTGTGTTATCACTAGCAGGGCTTAAGCCAGTGATTCTCAACCTTTTTAATGCCGCGACCCCCAACCGGTCGTAAGTCGAGGACTACTCAACTGGTGCTGCACCGTTTGCAGAATGGGACTTTTGGCGGGCTCAGCAGGGCAGAGACAGCCTGGACAATTCCTATTCGCTTTTGAAAGCCAAGAGAATTAGACTCTATTCAAGAGAGTCTATTCTATTGGCTTTCGAAAGCCAATAGAATAAAAGGGAGGAGCACAGCTAAGGAAAAGGGGGAAAAAAATGGCGGACTGCGTTGTTTGGCGACCCCCGTGAAATGGTCGTTCGACCCCAAATGGGGTCCCGACCCACAGGTTGAGAACTGCTGGCTTAAGCAAAGAGCTGGCTGCTGCACCACAGTCCTTCGGAAAGCCAGACTGAAATCAGCGTGCTTCCGCTCTCTCACTCTGTAATTTGATAAAACCCGTTGAAAAACTGCTCATTCTAATCAGACCAAGCTGGCCAGCGCACCCTCGCCTTCCAAAAGGTTCACACAACACTCTCAAGTTAAAATGGGGTTGGCTAGTTTACTTTCCCTTTGCGGGGCAAGCCTGGAATTTCGTTCTATAAAGCACAGTTCTGGAAGTGGCAGATTTAGCATGTTGTGCAAACTCAACCCAAGTATCTCGGCCAGAAACAGAATTTTACAAAGCTGGGAATCCTCTCTGGGTGGGCGCCGCTGGGACCCCTGAAATCTAGGATGAATTTCCAGCCATACACACTTCCCTCCCACCAGGATCAGCCTTGCCACTAAGCGTGGAACACCCAGGAATTCTGTGCTGCGAGCCGGGTGTGACGCGAGTACAACTGTTGCAGTGGTGGGACCCACATGTAGCACCAAGGAGAAGAGGACTCGGGGGGGGGGTGTCTCTTCCCCCAAGAAAGTTCTTGTTCCTAGAGAGGAACAACAGCCCTGCAGGAGCTCAGGATGTGCGGTTCACATCTGGGCGTGTTGGCACGCATGGGACCCTCTGGAACCACGTTTAAAAAAAAACAACAACAGAAAGAGGAAAAACGAAACGGACAATGGTCATTTTCGGAAAGCGCTTTCACAGTCCGAAATTGAATCCCCCCACCCTTCCAGAGCCCAAAAGAAAAAATAAAATGGGGGGGGGAGAGAGAAGAGTGAATGAGTAAAGAAACCAGGAGGGCTCCCCCCCCTCAATGCTTTGTGCAGCCTTCCCGTTCTTTTTTTTCTTCTTCTTAGCAGCAGATACTCGTTGCAACTCGTTTCACAATCGCTGTTCCTTCCTGACTTACCGACAGTCCCTCTGCCCACACGCGGGTGGGTGGGGCAGTGCCCGGGCCTGCCCCTGCCTGCCCACCCCCTCAGGGAGGAGGAGGAGTTTTGCAAAGGCCAGGAAGAATCCAATGAGGAAGCGCCAGGATGAAGAGAACCCCCAAAACACACACACGCACACGCACACACGAAGAAAAGAGCCTCCTTTTGTGTCGCGCGCAGATCTGGAACGGGACACAAATCTGCACGCTTGGGAAGTGGGGCACGCCGGCCCCTCCAAGCCACCTACGGGGGAATCAAGCATCTCTCACTGTTGTTTTCCTGCTTTGCTCTTCCTCCTCCTCCTCCTCCTCTTCCTCTCTGCAGCAAGGAAGAAGGTTATCAAGCCAAGCCACACATCCCCTGACCAGCCCTATTTGACCGAAGACGGAGTCCGCTCTGCGCCACTGTATTTCAAGAGGTGGCTGTAGTCTGTGAGGGTGTGCTGAGGGCCCGGCGTTGACGTCCGCTGGACCCGGGCGTGGGCTGCCTGACCTTCCCCGCTGTTGAACGTGTGGGTGCGCCTCAGGTGAGCGCTCCCCTTGCTGCCCGTGCTGTTACTGTTGAAGTTCAGCTTCTCGGGATTCCACTGATTGCCCGTGTCCCCGCTCGGAGCGGATACAACCCGCCGCCGATCTGGACTGTCGTGCGGCGTGATAGGCAGCTCGCTGCCGTACGAGCTCCGAGTCCCGCAGGGCCGGTGCGCCAGTGGGCCTGGCTGTGGCTGGATGCTTCTCAGACCCTCGCCACCACTCACCGGCAGATAGCGCATGTCTAACGAGAGATCTGTTCCTTCGCTGTCCAGTTCTTGGTCCATCAGCACAGACTGGCAGGAAATGGGGATGACTCGTCCGGAACTCAGGTGCGATGGCACCGGGGCGTGTCCCGCATGGAGAAGGATAACCGAGGACGGTGGTTCTCCTCCGCGCAGGGAAGCGTTAATGAGATTGTGGCTATATTCCCAGCTGCACGGCTTGGGGTACCGTTTCTGCTGCAAGGGGGTCTGCTCTGGCGTGGGGAGTACCCCCGAATCGAGGTCGTGCTGGCCCATCTTAATCAGTCCTTTGGGCCACCCGTTCTGCATGAGCGGAGCCAAGAGGTTTTCTGGTTGCCCGCCGGGTCCCCGGGAGCGCCGGTCTCCCAAGCGGCTGACGCTGACCACGGATTCACCATGCGCAAGGATGTTCTCCTTGTCTCTGCGGCGGGCCAGCTCCTTGCGGTCTCGATGTCCGATGAACCAGCAGACGCTGAAGCCCGAGATCACTGCTCCGATGACGAAGGCAGCCACGGAAGAGATGACCAGCAAGTTGACGGACACCAGCCCATTGGGTTCATCCACAAAGCTTTCGGTCACCAGGCCTGTAGGAATAACGTAGAATAACAAAGGGTGGAAGGGACTTTGGAGGTCTTCTAGTCCAGCCCAAATTGGGGGCTACTCGCTTCACAACTGCCTTGCATAATGTAATGAAGGGATTTTATGATGCTTAAGCTTGATATTAGTAATGTTGATATTAGTAGGGGTACTCTGTAATCACTATATATATACATATATATGTTTTCTGAGGTTTTCGCGGGTGTTTGTATGTAGGTCTTTGGTTATGCAGGTTTTGTCCCGCGTAAAATTGGAAGTGTCTTGGCGACGTTTCGACGAAGTCTCGTTCGTCATCTTCAGGCTGGTGTTTTCAGCTTTGTGCTTCTCCTAGAAGCATGAAGCCGAAAACACCAGCCTGAAGATGACGAATGGGACTTCATCGAAACATCGCCAAGACACTTCCAATTTTACGTGGGAGAAAACCCAAATAACCAAAGACCTATATATATATATATATTACCTTTAACATGCAGATAGCCCAGGTTCGAATCTCAGAAGAGTAAGTCTGGCTGAAGAGAGTTAAAGGAACTCGAAATAGCTATACCAGTTCTCTCTTTATTCTTTGTTAGCAACCTAAATATATATATTTATATATATATATATTGGAAGCCAAGACACTTCCAATTTATGTGCAAGTAGCATATTGGGATATATATATATATATATATATATATATATATATATATATATATATATATATATATATATATATATATATATATATATATATATATCTTTGTTTATGTGCAAGTAGCATATTGGGAAATTAGTTATATAAAAGCAAATGTTTCATGCTTTAGGTACAGGTGATTGCTTACGTGAAAAGAGCACGGTAAGGGGAGGGGAAATGGAGTTACGGATGGAGCCTGTGTTGCTGTGTAGGAGTCATCATCTTGGGATTGTTTTTTGGGGCTATCTTATGCTTCTACCAAGATCTGATTTTTTTGTTCTGGAAAGGTATAAAAGGTGGAAGACACCTTTCCTGGTTGTTGCCTTCATCTCTCCACCAGCCACGAAGAGAGATGGGATCACCCAACTCCATTTTGATCAAAATAAACGTTGTTTGCTTGCTGAAACCTCAGCTCAGGAGTTTCTTTGGCTCTTTTAAATTCCTGAGTAATGCTGGGACAATTGTGAGGCTAAGTGGAAAACCTTACAGTAATATTATATTTCTGCAAGGGAATTCTGGGAGTTGACGTTCACACAACTGAAAGCTGCTATGGGGGCGAAACACTGTTCTACGCTAAATGAAGCCAGTTCCTCTATTCCTCTTTTAACAATAACAAAATATCAGAGTTGGAAGGGACCCCTGGAGGTCTTCTAGTCCAGCCCCCAGCTCAGGTAGGAAACCCTATACCAGTGGTTCTCAACCTTTTTAATACCGCGACCCCCAACCGGTCGTGAGTCGAGGACTACTCAACCGGTTGTAAGTCGAGGACTACTCAACTGGTGCAGCACCATTTGCAGAATGGGACTTTTGGCAGGCTCAGCAGGGCAGAGACAGCCTGGACAATTCCTATTGGCTTTTGAAAGCCAATAGAATTAGACTCTATTCAAGAGAGTCTATTCTATTGGCTTTCAAAAGCCAATAGAATAAAAGGGAGTAGCACAGCTAAGGAAAAGGGGGAAAAAAATGGCGGACTGTGTTGTTTGGCGACCCCCGTGAAATGGTCATTCGACCCCAAATGGGGTCCCGACCCACAGGTTGAGAACCACTGCCCTATACCATTTCAGACAAGTGGATGTTCAATCTCTTCTTGAAAACCTCCAGTGTTGGAGCATTCACAACTTCTGGAGGCAGGTGGTTCCACTGGTTAATTGTTTCTCACTGTCAGGAAATTTTTCCTTAATTCTAGGTTTGATCTCTTTTTTTATGATCTTCTTGTCCTGCCTTCAAGTGCTCTGGAGAATAGGCCAAGCCCCCTTTTTCCGTGACAGCCCCTCCAATATTAGAGGAGAGTTATCATATCACCCCACGTCCTTCTTTTCACTAAAATGAAACAAGTAGAAATAAAATAAAATAAAATTGGCTGAGGTATGACTGGCCAATATAGCCTCAGAATTTTGCGGAATAAATACTACTCTTGTAGTATTTTATTTGTGTACAGGTAATCCTCAACGTATGACCCCAATTGAGCCCCAAATTTACGTCGTTAAGTGAGGCAGTTGTTAAAGTGAATTTCGCCCCATTTTACGACCTTCCTGGCCACATTTGTTTTAAGCGAATCACTTCAGTTAATGTCATAACAGGGTCGTTAAGAGAATCCGGCTTCCCCATTTGACTTTGCTTGTCAGAAGGTCGCAAAAGGGGATCACGTGACTTTGGGATACTGCAAACTGTCATAAATACAAGTCAGTTAGTAAGCTTCTGAATTTTGATCACGTGACCACGGAGATGCTGCGACCGTTGTATCTGTGAAAAAACAGTGGTAAGTCATTTTGGACAGCTCTTTGTCTGAAATGGCATAGGGCTGGGCTAGGCAACCTTGGCCCCCTCATGACTCGTGGACTTCAACTCCCAGAATTCCTGAGCCAGCATGGCACAGCTTGGAAACCTCTCTCTTTTCCCTCAGCATGGCTGGCTCAGGAATTCTGGGAGTTGAAGTCCACGAGTCATAAAAGGGCCTAGTTTGAAGACCCCTGCTCTTAATTTTCGTCCTAGGCCAGGGTTAGGCAACCTTGGCTCTTTTATGACTCATGGACTTCAACTCCCAGAATTCCTGAGCCAGCCATGCTGAGGGGAAAGGGAGAGGTTTCCAAACTGAGCCATGCTGTCTCAGGAATTCTGGGAGTTGAAGTCCACGAGTCATAAAGCGGTCTAGGCCTAGCCCAGGGGCAGGCAACCTTGGCTCTTTTATGACTCGTGGACTTCAACTCCCAGAATTCCTGAGCCAGCACGGCTCAGCTTGGAAACCTCTCCCTTTCCCCTCAGCGTGGCTGGCTCAGGAATTCTGGGAGTTGAAGTCCACCAGTCATAAAAGAGCCAAGGTTGCCTACCCCTAGTCTGGGCTTTCTATCAGGGTTAGGCAGTTAATCTCAGATCTCCAGGAACTGAACTCAAAAGTCGGAAACAGGCAGAATCAAGCCAAAACTGGAAGATTTGACCTGTAGACTCTGGAACCGGGAGTGATGCTCACCTTCACAATCACCCAGATAGGCCGTCTTGACGCCACCAATGTCTTGTTCAAACGCCAGCCTGCAAATTCAGGGAGAAGGAGCTGTAAATGTTTATAGACCTGAGCATGTATTGGTTTTTAATTTTATTGATTTATCACATCGCCGTGACCACCCATCTCAGCGGCATGCATCTGGGCAGCTGACCACTAAAACCGTAGAATTGTACGGAAAAGCTCTCGTATATCAATAAAGGAGAATATTTATAGCTCAGGGCTTTAACTGTGGAGTCCTTGGTGCTCTCTGAGCTGGGTGGTTTTCTTGCAGATGTTTCTTGACCCAAGTAGCGAACATCATCAGTGCTAGAAGGGAGTCAGTGGGGTTTGTGGAGAGGAGGAGGAGGAGGAAGAGAAAGAGGAGGAGGAGGAGGAGAAAAATAAGGAGGAGGAGGACAACAATGACGACGACAGTGACTGTGGGGTGCTTGGTGCTCTCTGAGCTGGGTGGTTTTCTTGCAGATGTTTCTTGACCCAACTAGGTAACATCATCAGTGCTAGAAGGGAGAGGACTTTGTGTAGTGCAGGAGGAGGAGGAGGAGGAAGAAGAAGAAGAGAAGGAGGAGGAAGAGAGGACTGAGGGGTTCTTGATGTTCTTGAGCTTGGATGTTTTCTTTCAGACGTTTCCTGACCCAACGAGGTAACATCATCAGTGCTAGAAGGGAGTGGGGTTTGGGAGGAGGAGGAGGAGGAGGAGGAGAGGAATGAGTGGTCCTTGATGTTCTCTGAACTTGGTAGTTTTCTTGCAGACATTTCCTGACCCAACTAGGTAACATCATCAGTGCTAGAAGGGACTGGGGTTGGCAGAGTGAAAGCGAGGAGGAGGAGGAGAAGGAGGAGGAGGACGACGACAACTGTGGGGTCCCTGGTGCTCTCTGAGCTGGGTAGTTTTCTTGCAGACATTTCTTGACCCAACTAGGTAA
>JAKSXO010000020.1:6820923-6930923 GCA_024509115.1 Crotalus helleri | reverse complement strand
CGTTTCACTTCATATCTTATCTTATTTTATATTTTATTGTAATTTGATTTGTATCCCGCCTTTTTTATTTTATTTATTTTATTATTATTTCATTTTATACCTTATCTTATTTTATACCTTATCTTATTTATTTTATTTTTTATTTTTATTTTATTTTCTTTATTTTCTTTTCTTTTTTATTATTATTTCATTTTATACCTTATCTTATTTTATTATTTTATTTATTTCATTTTATTATTTCAATTTCATTTCATACCTTATCTTGTTTTATATTTTATTGTAATTTGATTTGTATCCTGCCTTTTTATTTTATTTATTTTATGATTATTTCATTTTATACCTTATCTTATCTTCGCTTTTCTCCACATTGAAACTCATTTTGTTGCACAGGGCCCATTGTTCAAGTTTGTCAAGATCGTTTTGGATCCTGAGTTTGTCTTCTGGGCTGTTCGCTATTCCTGCTTGTTTAGTGTCATCTGCAAATTTGATGAGTTCCCCTTCTATTCCCTCACTGAACAGACTTTGAACGAACAATTAACTGTTGTTAAGTCGAGGTCTCCCAGCTGGCTTTCAGGCCTAAGGCAGGACTAGAACTCACAGTCTCCTAGTCAAGCTATTTTCCAAAGCGCCTGAAGGCAGGACAAGACGCAACGGATGGAAACTAATCAAGGAGAGAAGCAACCTGGAACTAAGGAGAAACTTCCTGACGGTTAGAACAATTTACCAGTGGAACAACCTGCCTCCAGAAATTGTGGGTGCTCCAACACGGGAGGTTTTTAAGAAGAGACTGGAAAGCCATTTGTCCAAAATGGTATAGGGTTTCCTGCCTGAGCAGGGGGTTGGACTAGATAACCTCCAAGGTCCCTTCCAACTTTATAATAATAATAATAGGAGAAGATAACAAAATACAAAGACCTACAAATAGAAATAGAAAGACTGTGGCAAAAGCAAGCAAGGGTAGTACCAATAGTCATAGGCTCCTTGGGTGCAATCCCAAAACAACTGGAGCACCACTTGAACACAATTGGCACTGACAAATTCGCTATTAGTCAATTGCAAAAGGCGGCCTTATTAGGAACTGCTTCCATCCTGCGACCATATCTGTAATACCATCAAACATCCACATCTGCCTATCCCAGGTCCTGGGTAAGGACTCGATAGGTAGACAAAATGCCAAATCCAGTCTGAACATCTGGCTGACTGTGCGATGATCGATAATAATAATAATAATAATTATTATTATTAAAATCCGATTCTGCAAACATCCTGTGCTTGGAGACGCAGCCTGGAATCCGTGTCTTGCCGTTTGGGATGAAATTTTTAGGGTTATATTCTTCACCTTTGTAGAAAAAGAAAAAAAATCTCTTTGCAAGGGGTTTAAACGGACTTTATGGCTTTGAGAGGATTCGGTATAAGAATGGCCTGTCCCAAAAAAGCATTCTTGCTTTTTGTCCCCAATTTCCAAATGCAACGTCGAACATTCGCAGCAAAGAATCCGAGGGACTCCGATCAAATTCTGCTTCACCTGCTCTGAAAAAAAAAACAAAAATACCTCTCTGGGATTTTGACCTTCCACTCTGCAGTGAGCCTGCACATTTGCATTTATGTTTATTTCGGATTTTTTTAAGAGCCTGCCTTCGGCTGTATCCTTGATTTTATTGCCAGCCCTTGTCCAGGGATCAAGCATTTCAGCTGAGAACCCGGTGCATAACAAGATTTTCATCGCTGGCAATTAAGTGCAGAAACCTTGCCAGGGCGGGAGAAGGGAGGAAAAAGGCCACCGTGGTGGGTGATGAATGAAGCAAAGGTGCCTTTGCGGTCGCCACAGCCGGCAGCGTTCTCCGATAATTGGTCAAAAACATCCGAGACAGATGCACGAGGCCGCGGACCGCATGCCTGAAATATGGCAATGATTGAACATGGTTGAAGAATATGGGCTGGCAAACGGGAGGGAGGGGGGTTTTAGGCTGAGCCACAAAGCTTTCTACTTGCAACATTTTTTTTAATGGGTGGAGGGCTGTAGTACCGGTGGTCTCTCGACTTACGACGTCGTAAGTGGTGAGGGTCATAAAGCGGCTTGTCATGTGAGCGACAGGGTTTTACGAACGTTTTGGGGGAGAGCGATTCGCTCGTTATGTGAACCCATTGTTCGCTAGGGGGTGGCTTTGACAAGAAGCAGAAGTAAATGCTGTTTTACGTCGACAAACATGTCATAAATTAGGGTCACATGATCAGAGGACACTGCAAGGGAATGGAAATGCAACGGTGGGATAGTATAGTGTTCAGAGAGGGAGGGACGGAGGGAGGGGGAAGAAAGGAAGGAAGGAAGGGAAGGAGGAGGAAGAAGAAGAGAAATGGAAGGAGGGAGGGAAAATGAAGGAAGGAGGGAAGGAAGGATAAGGAAGGAGGGAGAGGAAAGGATAGATAATGAAGGAGGGAGGGAGGGAGAGAAGGAAGGAAAAAGAAAGAGAAGGGAAAGAAAGGAAGGAAGGAAGGAGAAAGAAAGAGAAGGGAAGGAAGAAGGAAAGAAGGGTTGGGAGGGCGAAAGCATTTGTCCGAAATGGTATAGGGCAGTGATTCTCAACCTTTCTAATGCCGTGACCCCATAATACAGTTTCCCATGTTGTGGTGACCCCCAAGTGGGTGTGGCCACCAATAAGAGGGAGTAGGACAGCTAGGGAAAAGGGAAAAAAATGGCGGACAGCATGGTTTGGCGACCCCCGTGAAATGGTCATTCGACCCCAAATGGGGTCCCGACCCACAGGTTGAGAACCACTGGTATAGGGTTTCCTGCCTGAGCGGGGGGTTGGACTAGATGACCTCCAAGCTCCCTTCCAACATTATTATTATTGTTATTATTATTATAGGGGGAGGGAACAAAGGAAAAAGAAAGAGAAGGGAAAGAAAGGAAGGAAGGAAGGAAGGGGAGAAGGAGAGAAGGGAAAGAAAGGAAAGAGAGAAGAAGGAACTTCTTAAGCTATTCTCCAAAGCACCTGAAGGCAGGACAAGAAGCAACGGATGGAAACTCACCAAGGAGAGAAGCAACCTAGAACTAAGAAGAAACTTCCTGACAGTGAGAACAATTAACCAGTGGAACAACCTGCCTCCAGAAGCAGTAAATGCTCCAACATTGGAAGTTTTTAAGAAGAGACTGGACAGCCATTTGTCCGAAATGGTATAGGGTTTCCTGCCTGAGCAAGGGGTTGGACTAGATGATCTCCAAGGTCCCTTCCAACTTTACTAATATGAACTAATAGACCAAAACGTACAGAATTGGCGTCGTTTATATTAATAGCTGCAAGGGTTTTTACATGCCTTTTATTGGAAAAGTCCTTTGACACCTTCTCTGGAGGAAAGGCTAATTAAACGTGGAAGTTTATCTCAATGTCCAGAATCACCTTGTATTTAAAAAAAAAAAAAAGAAGAAAGAAAAGAAATTTGACCTGGAATTTTTAATTGGGGAAACCATTCTCGGGCTACAATTTTATACACGCAATTGGGCCGCAATCGAAAAATTCGGGCTTCAAAGCCCTTCTTTTAATTTGATGTATAATTTATAGTACAGCATCGAGCTAATGCATTATTTATTGCCTACAGTTTCCTTTTAATGAGCCGAAAAGTGCTAAGCCAGCATTTTATTTTATTTTATTTTTTGCTCAAAACGGAACAGCTTTATGGATGTTGCTTAGGAAATGGACATAAGATATCTCATAACGCGGGGAACGTCTAATGGCGTAACGTAATATATTCATTTTAGGAGAGCTCAGATTTGTGCTTTATCTGCCTGTGTTACCTTTCTCTGTAGACCACTGTTTCTGCACTGTTTGGCAGTTTGAAGATGGGCGGACTTAAGGCAGGACTAAAACTCACCCTCTCCCGGTGACTGGCCCAAAATTACCCAGCTGGCTTTCATGCCTAAGGTGGGGCTAGAACTCACTGTACCTGGGGATTGGCCCAAAGCCACCCAGCCAGCTTTTATATCTAAGGTGGGACTAGAACTCACGGTCTCCTAGTGATTGGCCCAAAGTCACCTAGCTAGCTTTTATACCTAAGGTGGGACTAGAACTCACAGTCTCCTAGTGATTGGCCCAAAGTCACCTAGCCAGCTTTTATACCTAAGGTGGGACTAGAACTCACAGTCTCCTAGTGATTGGCCCAAAGTCACCTAGCCAGCTTTTATACCTAAGGTGGGACTAGAACTCACAGTCACCTAGTGATTGGCTCAAAGTCACCTAGCCAGCTTTTATACCTAAGGTGGGACTAGAACTCACAGTCTCCTAGTGATTGGCCCAAAGTCACCTAGCCAGCTTTTATACCTAAGGTGGGACTAGAACTCACAGTCTCCTAGTGATTGGCCCAAAGTCACCTAGCCAGCTTTTATACCTAAGGTGGGACTAGAACTCACAGTCTCCTAGTGATTGGCCCAAAGTCACCTAGCCAGCTTTTATACCTAAGGTGGAACTAGAACTCACAGTCTCCTAGTGATTGGCCCAAAGTCACCAAGCCGACTTTCATAACTAAGGTGGGACTAGAATTCACAGTCTCCTAGTGATTGGCCTAAAGTCACTATGCCGGCTTTCATGCTGAGGGCAGGTCTAGAACTCCCCATCTCCAGTAATTGGCCTAAAGTCACCCAGTTGGCTTTCATGCCTAAAGCAGGAACTCACCATCTCCTAGTGTCGGGTGCGAAATTACCCAGCTGGCTTTCCTGCCTAAGGTGGGGCTAGAACTCACTGTCTCCTGATGATTGGCCCAAAGTCACCTAGTCAGATTTCATACCTAAGATGGGACTAGAACTCACAGTCTTCTAGTGATTCGCTCAGCCAGCTTTCATACCTAAGGTGGGATTAGAACTCACAGTCTCCTAGTGATTGGCCCAAAGTCATCCAGCCGACTTTCATAACTAAGGTGGGACCAGAATTCACAGTCTCCTAGAGATTGGCCGAAAGTCACTATGCCAGCTTTCATGCTGAGGGGAGGTCTAGAACTCCCCATCTCCAGTGATTGGCCTAAAGTCACCCAGTTGGCTTTCATGCCTAAAGCAGGACTAGAACTCACCATTTCCCAGTCACTGGCCTAAGGCACCTAACCAGCTTTCACGCGTTAAGGCGGGACTAGAACTCACCATCTCCTGGTTTCCAGGCCATCGCTTTAACCACTAGGCCGGGGTAGGCAACCTTGGCCCTTTTATGACTCGTGGACTTCAACTCCCAGAATTCCTGAGCCAGCCACGCTGAGGGAAAAGGGAGGTTTCCAAGCTGAGCCATGCTGGCTCAGGAATTCTGGGAGTTGAAGTCCATGAGTCATAAAAGGGCCAGGTTTGAAGACCCTTGCTCTTAATCTTCATCCTAGGATAGGGGTAGGCAACCTTGGCTCTTTTATGATTCGTGGACTTCCAGAATTCCTGAGTCAGCTTGGCTCAGCTTGGAAACCTCTCCCTTTCCCCTCAGCATGGCTGGCTCAGGAATTCTGGGAGTTGAAGTCCACCAGTCATAAAAGTGCCAAGGTTACCTACCCCTGCCTTAGACATATGGACTTCAACTCCCAGAATTCCTGAGCCAGCATGGGGGAACTATAGCCCCTTCATGACTCGTGGACTTCAACTCCCAGAATTCCTGAGCCTGCCTGGCTCAGCTTGAAAACCTCTCCCTTTCCCCTCAGCATGGCTGGCTCAGGAATTCTGGGAGTTGAAGTCCACCAGTCATAAAAGAGCCAAGGTTGCCTATCCCTGCGGGCCTAGGCCAAACCAGCTCTCAACTTGCTGGAGATATCCCACTGACTGGCGTGACTCGATTTCCGCTGTGTTGTATCTGTTTTGGGGGGAATCCCGGCCCTCCCACGGGCCGAACGCCCCCCAGCCCCAGCTCAGCAGCAGGAAAACTGGGACTCACTTCATACAGGTGGAGTGCTGGTGGCACCTGGCCACTGGGGCCCGTACGACGCAGGGCGGGAAGGCCAGCAGCAGTGACCCCGTGGCCTTGTCCAGCTCCATGCTCAGCAGTTTCCTTTCGCCGGTCCCGTCCTTGCTGCACCTTGGAAAAGAGGAAGAGGATGATGGGTTGAAAGACTCAGCCATAGGTTTAGTCTGGATTTGCCGTGTTTATCCACCCGTCAAGTCCTTCCGAAAGACTCAGGGGGTTATTATTGTTATTTATTCAATGTGTATATGCCATCCGATGCGTAACAACTCGGAGAGCGGTGGCAGTGAGTTTTGAAATAAAAATGCGAAAGAAAGAAAAAAAAAGAAAGGCAGGAATGAAAAAATGTCTTTGTGAGCCTCTCCGCGTTGAGTTTGAAGGTGAGAAGCTCTACAGATCTGAATAAAATAATAAAATAAAATAATTCACAGAATTCCCCAGCCAGCATGAGTGGACTTCAACTCCCAGAATTCCCCAGCCAGCATGGGGGCAGTCTTAACTCCCAGAATTCCCCAGCCAGCATGAGTGGACTTCAGCTCCCAGAATTCCCCAGCCAGCATGGGTGCAGTCTTAACTCCCAGAATTCCCCAGCCAGCATGAGTGGACTGCAACTCCCAGAATTCCCTAGCCAGCATGGGTGCAGTCCTAACTCCCAGAATTCCCCAGCTAGCATGAGTGCAGTCCTAACTCCCAGAATTCCCCAGCCAGCGCAGGTAGACTTCAACTCCCAGAATTCCCCAGGCAGCATGGGTGGACTTCAACTCCCAGAATTCCCCAGCCAGCATGGGTAGACTTCAACTCCCAAAATTCCCCAGCCAGCATGGGTGCAGTCCTAACTCCCAGAATTCCCCAGCTAGCATGGGTGCAGTCCTAACTCCCAGAATTCCCCAGCCAGCATGAGTGGACTTCAACTCCCAGAATTCCCCAGCCAGCACAGGTAGACTTCAACTCCCAGAATTCTCTACCCATCTAGGGTGAAGCCTTGTTGCTTCCGCCCTGAACTCTGAAAAACCAAGAGGCGTGCATGTCTTTGTGTGTGACAAACAAGTGTGTTTGTCGGTTTCAGCTCACTTGTCACTGGGGTACGTCTCAAATTCCTCCAGCAGCAAGCTGTGGCCCCTGGCTCGGGCACCGGAAGAGCCGGCACTGAGGTTGGCGCGGATGAGGAATTTTAGGACGGTTCCCGAATCGGAGCCCAGGAAGACGACGGTGTAGTTCCTGCCCGGTCCGGCTGTGTTGTCCGCCACAATCTTCCGGAGTTGGTACCTGTCGGGAAAGGATGGAGTTTAATCCTCCAGACACGGAATTAACACACTGGGCCAGGTGAGTTAAAGCAGTGGTTCTCAACCTTTTTAATGCTGCGACCCCCCAACTGGTCGTAAGTCGAGGACTACTCAACCGGTCGTAAGTCGAGGACTACTCAACTGGTGCAGCACCGTTTGCAGAATGGGACTTTTGGGGAGCTCAGCAGGGCAGAGACAGCCTGGACAATTCCTATTGGCTTTTGAAAGCCAATAGAATCAGATGGGGTCCCGGCCCACAGGTTGAGAACCTGTGGGGTCCCGGCCCAAATGGGGTCCCGGCCCACAGGTTGAGAACCACTGAGTTAAAGACTTTTTTGGTCCCACCTGGATTATTGTTATAAATACAGGCAGTCCTCGACTTACAACGGTTCGTTTCAGTTGCAACAGCGCTGAAAAAAGATGACTTAGGATCGTTGTTCACACTTACGACCATTGCAGCATCACTGTGGGCAGCTGATCAGAATTCAGATGTTTGGCAACTGACTCATATTTACGACGATCGCAGTGTCCCGGGGTCGTGTGATTCCTTTTTACGACCTTTGGACAAGCATCGTCAAGGGGGAAGCCGGATTCACTTAACAACCACATGACTCACTTCACAACTGCAGCGATTCGCTTAGCAAGGGTGGTGAGAAAGGTTGTAAAATGGGGCGAAATTCGCTTAACAACCGTCTCGCTTAGCGACAGAAATTTTGTTGTGGTTCAAAATAGAGGACAATCTGTAGTCTAACTCTATCTTTATTATGGGAATGGATCACAACCTACGACCGTAAATATGGGGCTCCATGACAGTCGCAACTTGAGGACTATCTATATTCTACATCAATTGTTTCAGCGGTTTCCCTACACTCAGCCTTCCCACTCCGAGACCGGTTGGCGGGGGGAGCGAACGCTCCAGACAGGACAGTCCAATAAAACAGGATTAAATCAGTGTTTGCGCCCTTCCCAAAGATCTCAGACAGGGTTTCCTGCCTGAGCAGGGGGTTGGACTAGATGACTTCCAAGATCCCTTCCAACTTTTTTATTTTTTTTTTTATTATTATTATTATTATTATTATTATTATTATTATTATTACTATTACTACTACTACTACTACTACTACTACTACTACTATTATTACTACTATTATTACTATTATTATTATTATGGATCATCACACAGTCAGCCAGATGTTCAGACTGGATTTGGCATTTTGTCTACCTATCGAGTCCTTACCCAGGACCTGGGATAGGCAGATGTGGGTGTTTGATGGTATCACAGATATCGTCGCAGGATGGAAGCAGTTCCTAGTAAGGCCGCCTTTTGCAATTGACTAATAGCAAATTTGTCAATGCCAATGGTGTTCAAGTGGTGCTCCAGTTGTTTTGGGATTGCACCCAAGGCGCCTATGACTATTGGTACTACCCTTGCTTGCTTTTGCCACAGTCTTTCTATTTCTATTTGTATTTTGTTATCTTCTCCAGTTCTTTCTCGTCTATTCTGTTGTCTCCAGGCACTGCCACGTCCACTATTTTTTGTCTTTCTTATCGACAATTGTTAAGTCCGGGGTGTTATGTTGCATGTGCTACATTATTATTATTATTATTATTATGGATCATCGCACAGTCAGCCAGATGTTCAGACTGGATTTGGCATTTTGTCTACCTATCGAGTCCTTACCCAGGACCTGGGATAGGCAGATGTGGATGTTTGATGGTATTACAGATATCGTCGCAGGATGGAAGCAGTTCCTAGTAAGGCCGCCTTTTGCAATTGG
The DNA here is from genome assembly GCA_024509115.1 of Crotalus helleri. Taxonomy (NCBI): domain Eukaryota; kingdom Metazoa; phylum Chordata; class Lepidosauria; order Squamata; family Viperidae; genus Crotalus; species Crotalus helleri. The sequence continues at coordinate 6,921,944 of JAKSXO010000020.1, read as the reverse complement.
CTAATAGCAAATTTGTCAATGCCAATGGTGTTCAAGTGGTGCTCCAGTTGTTTTGGGATTGCACCCAAGGCGCCTATGACTATTGGTACTACCCTTGCTTGCTTTTGCCACAGTCTTTCTATTTCTATTTGTAGGTCTTTGTATTTTGTTATCTTCTCCAGTTCTTTCTCTTCTATTCTGCTGTCTCCAGGCACTGCCACGTCCACTATCCAGACTTTTTTGTCTTTCTTATCGACAATTGTTAAGTCTGGGGTGTTATGTTGCAGGTGCTTGTCTGTTTGAATTCTGAAGTCCCAGAGCAGTTTAATTTTATCATTTTCTATGACTTTCTCTATTTTATGATCCCACCAGTTTTTGCTTACAGGCAAATGATATTTTTTGCAGATCTTCCAATGCACCATTGTTGCTACTTTGTCATGCCGCTGCTTGTAATCAGTCTGTGCAATCTTCTTGCAACAGCTTACCAAGTGGTCCACTGTTTCTTCAGCTTCTTTGCATAGGCGGCACTTACTGTCTGTTGCTGTCTTCTCAATTTTGACTTTGTATGCATTTGTCCTTAAGGCTTGGTCTTGTGCAGCCAGAATTAGTCCCTCGGTCTCTTTCTTCAGTTTTCCTGCTCTTAGCCATTGCCAGGTTTTATTATTATCTGCTTTCCCAGCTATTTTTTTCATGTATTGGCCATGTAGTGCTTTGTCTTCCCATGCCTCTATTCTGTTCTTCATTTGATCTTTCTTGTAGGCCAGTTTGGTCTCTCCAGTAGTTAGTAAACCTTCCTGATATACTAATTTCAGTGCATCTTCATCATTGTTCTTCAGATATTCTTCCAAAGCCATTTTTTCTTCTTCAACCATCTGATGTACTTGTAGCATTCCACGCCCACCTATTTGCCTTGGTAGATAAAGTCTATCAATGTCACTGCGTGGATGAAGGGCATGATTCATTGTCATTATTTTTCTGGTCTGCCTATCCATTGCTTTTAGTTCTGCTTGAGTCCAGTCCACTATTCCAGCTGTGTACCTAATGACTGGGATTGCCCAGGTGTTGATTGCCCTTATGGTATTTCCTCCATTGAGTTTGGACTTTAAGATCTTCTTCACTCTCTTGATGTATTCACCTCTAATCTTTTTCTTGACTTCAGTGTGATTGATGTTGTCAGCTTGAAGGATACCCAGGTATTTGTAGTACTCTTCCTCATCCAGACTCTTAATGTTATTTTCGTGGGGCATCTTGATTCCTTCAGTTTTCACTATTTTTCCTTGTTTGATAGTAAGTGTGGCACATTTGTCCAAGCCAAACTCCATTACAATATCTTGGCTATATATACGGACAGTGTTGAGCAGCGATTCTATTTCAGATGATGTTTTTCCATACAGCTTCAGATCATCCATGTAGAGGAGGTGGGATAGTCTAGCAGATGTTTTTGATGTTTGATAGCCATGTCCTGAGTTATTCAGTATTGTTGACAGAGGAAACAGTGCAATAACAAATAGTAATGGTGATAATGAATCTCCTTGAAATATTCCTCTCTTGATATTAACCTCTCCCAGCTTCTCACCATTGATCTGCAACTGTGTCTTCCATTGTGCCATCGATCTTTGCATTAATTTTCTGATGTTTCTACTGACTCCTGTTATTTCTAGGCACTTTATTATCCAATCATGTGGCAGAGAGTCAAATGCCTTTTTGTAGTCAATCCATGCCACATTCAGGTTGGTCTTCCTTCTCTTGCAGTTTTCCAAGATCATTTTGTCTATTAGGAGTTGATCTTTTGTTCCTCTGCTATTGGGGCGGTTTCCTTTCTGCTCAGGTGGAAAGAGATTGTTTTCAACTAGATGCTGTTGTACTGCATCAGCTACCACACCAGTTAGTAATTTGAAAGTTGTTGGTAAGCAGGTAATTGGCCTGTAGTTACCTGGTGTTGCCCCTTTTGCTGGATTTTTCATTATTAGGTAGGTTTTCCCAGTTGTTAGCCACTTTTCAATTTCTCCTCCCTGTAGTATATTGTTGAACTGCTTGGCAATGAGTGGGTGTATAACAGTTAGATGTTTCAACCAAAACCCATGCAGTTCATCTTCACCTGGTGCTGACCAATTTTTGATTTTCTTTGCTCTTTTTTCTACCATTTTTGTTGTTATTACTAGTTCTTTCATTTCAACTTCTGTTTTATTTGCATCCACCTCTTTTAACCAAGCCGCATCCTTGTTGTATTTCTTTGGGTTATCCCATATCTGCTTCCAGAACTGCACTGTTTCTTCCTTGTCAGGTACTGACTGATTCCTTGCAGTTTCTCCATTGATGGATTGGTAGAAACATTTCTGATTGGATTGAAATTGGAGGTTTTGCCTATAGTTTGCAATTCGAGCTTCATATCTACTGATTTTCCTGGCTATAGCTGTTATTTGTTGCTTTATTATTTCCAATGCTTCCTTGATCTTCCTTGTTTCTAAGTGGTATTTCTTGATTAGGTATTCTTTGGTCTTCTTGTTCTTCAGCTTCTTTTCTTTCATCTGTTCTAGCTTGCTTGCATGTGATCTTAACTTGTTGATCTTATTTTCTAGTCTAACCTTCCATTTTTGTGGTGCATTGTTTGTTTGTTTTTCTTCTTTGTTGATTTTGCATCCCAGGTATTGAGTTATAACTGCAGCTGTGCTGTACATTAGTTGGTTTGTTTCTTGCAGTGAATTGGTGCTTATACTTGCTATTGCAGTATTTGCATCTTTTAATGCTTGTGCTAGCTGTTTCTTTGAAACAAGCTTCAATGCAGGCAGCCTTATTCTGTTGTTTTTGTGCTGTTCTAGATGCTCAGTTATTCTTTGTTTCAATTCTTTTATTTCTTTAGTTAGAAGGTTTTGTTCTTCCTGAGGAATAGGCGCCTGGTTTCCAAATGAGAACAGTTGTATATCTCTACTGGATTCTTTCACTGCCAACTCCCCTTGGTTTGCCTCTACATTCTGAATTACTTCTTGTAAGGCTTTGATTTCTTTGCCCTGGGTAAACCTTTGCAGTTCGTCCAATTCTGTTTCTGTAAATACTTTATTTCGTGTTATAAATCGGCGTTGATCTGCTAGTCTCTGTTCTGTTATTTCTGATTCTGGATGTTGTTCTTTCCAGAACTGGTGCATTCGTTTTAGATATCCTCGTCTTGTTGGACTTGATCTGTAGTAACAGATCATTATTTCTTTGTTTTCCATCACTGTGTATCTGCGACGGGTAAACACCTTTTCTTCCAGTAGTTCTGCAGCTGCTGGCCCTGGTTGCTCAGCCAACAGTCCTGAGTCCTGTAACCCATTTTTCACCAGATATCCAGGAACTCCAATATCTAGCGCGGACCTTGTTAACCCGGGCGACATCCGAGCCGGTATGGCATTCTGAAATTTACGTCTCACCATATTTTTATTATTATTATTATTATTATTATTATTATTATTATTATTATTATTATTATTATTATTATTATTATTACAGCTGTTAGGTTGAAGAATCAAAGGATCAAATTACAGAAAAATCGCTGGATCGGTATGGCGGATATCGGGGAAAAAAAATCCAGAATATGAATTAGTAAAAAAAATTTGACAGTGTCATTACAGCCGTTATGATTCCCAATTCACTGTGGCTGATTTGCATATGCAGGCAGAGGAAACAAGGGAGGGCGGGGCCCGGAGCAGGAGGGGAGGAGTCACCCTGCCACCCCTGCATGTTTTTTAAAAAAACCTAACAGCTGCAAAATCAGGTTGTTTTTCTTCGGCAGGGCCACAAGGTTAACAACAACAACAACACCACACAGTGACATTGACAGACTTTATCTACCAAGGCAAATAGGTGGGCGTGGAATGCTACAAGTACATCAGATGGTTGAAGAAGAAAAAATGGCTTTGGAAGAATATCTGAAGAACAATGATGAAGATGCACTGAAATTAGTATATCAGGAAGGCTTACTGACTACTGGAGAGACCAAACTGGCCTATAAGAAAGACCAAATGAAGAACAGAATAGAGGCATGGGAAGACAAAGCACTACATGGCCAATACATGAAAAAAATAGCTGGGAAAGCAGATAATAACAAGACCTGGCAATGGCTAAGAGCAGGAAAATTGAAGAAAGAGACCGAGGGACTAATTCTGGCTGCACAAGACCAAGCCTTAAGGACAAATGCATATAAAGTCAAAATTGAGAAGACAGCAACAGACAGTAAGTGCCACCTATGCAAAGAAGCTGAAGAAACAGTGGACCACCTGGTAAGCTGCTGCAAGAAGATTGCACAGACTGACTACAAGCAGCGGCATGACAAAGTAGCAACAATGATGCATTGGAAAATCTGCAAAAAATATCATTTGCCTGTAAGCAAAAACTGGTGGGATCATAAAATAGAGAAAGTCATAGAAAATGATAAAATTAAACTGCTCTGGGACTTCAGAATTCAAACAGACAAGCACCTGCAACATAACACCCCAGACTTAACAATTGTCGATAAGAAAGACAAAAAAGTCTGGATAGTGGACGTGGCAGTGCCTGGAGACAGCAGAATAGAAGAGAAAGAACTGGAGACGATAACAAAATACAAAGACCTACAAATAGAAATAGAAAGACTGTGGCAAAAGCAAGCAAGGGTAGTACCAATAGTCATAGGCGCCTTGGGTGCAATCCCAAAACAACTGGAGCACCACTTGAACACCATTGGCATTGACAAATTCGCGATTAGTCAATTGCAAAAGGCGGCCTTACTAGGAACTGCTTCCATCCTGCGACGAGATCTGTAATACCATCAAACATCCACATCTGCCTATCCCAGGTCCTGGGTAAGGACTCGATAGGTAGACAAAATGCCAAATCCAATCGGAACATCTGTCTGACTGTGCGATGATTAATAATAATAATAATAATAAGAAGAAGAAGTTGGAAGGGACCTTAGAGGTCCTCTAGTCCAACCCCCTGCTCAGGCAGGAAACCCCACACCATTTCAGACAAATGGCTGTCCAGTCTCTTCTTAAAAACTTCCAGTGTTGGAGCATTCACACACGCATCCGGACAACACACACACACACACACACACACACACACACACACACACACACACACACACAGAAATTGTCCTCTGCGCAGTACTAAAAACAGGCGAGCCACATGCGCGAAACAACTCAACACCCCCCCACACTCTCCCCCTGCAAATGGCATCTCCTGGTGTGCAATTTTTGCAAGAGGACAGAAATAATGCTTGATTAATTTCACATAAAACAGCAATTAGGACAGATTTAATTAGATCCAGACGGTCTTGGCTGAGACGCTTAGGAAATTAAGAGAAGCGAACGCTTCCCTCCGCTCTCCTCCACCTGCCTGGGGGGAGAAAACAATAATGAAGGTAAATTGTGGCAAGGCCGGCCGTAGTGTAACTACAAAGAGTCCTCAACTTACGACCGTTCGCTTAGTGACCAAAATTACGATGGAACTGAAAAAAGGTTTTTCACACTAATGGCCCTTGCAGCCTCCCTGCGATGAGGGGAGCCAAATTAAGATGCTTGGTAACCGATTCGTATTTACGATGGTCGCATTGTCCCTGGGGGGGGGTTCACGTGACCCCCTTTCGCGGCCTTCTGACAAGCAAAGTTGATGGGGGAAGTCAGATTCGCTTAACGACCGTGTGACTCACTTAATAACGGCAGGGATTCACTTAACAACGGTCGCAAGGAAGGTGGTAAAATGAGCTTATCGACCGTCGCGCTTAGCCGTGCGTAGACATTTGGGGTGCAATGGTGGTCGTAAGTGCGAGGACTGCTTTTAATGGCTTCAGTGAGGAGGAGATTGCCAGATGCTGCTGCATGCAACAGATAGGAGGAGGGGTGAGGAAAGATCATTGTGATAATTGGGTACGTTTCTAGTTTAATGAAAGACGAGGGGTGACATGATAGCATATAGAGATATTTGAGGGGCTGCCCCAAAGAAGGGGGGGATCCACCTATTCTCCAAAGCAGCTGAAGGCAGGACAAGAAGCAACGGATGGAAACTCACCAAGGAGAGAAGCAACCTAGAACTAAGGAGAAATTTCCTGACAGTCAGAACAATTAATCAATGGAACAACCTGCCTCCAGAAGCTCTGAATGCTCCAACGCTGGAGATTTTTAAGAAAAGGCTAGACAATCACCTGTCTGAAATGGTATAGGTTCTCCTGCTTGAGCGGGGGGCTGAACTAGAAGACCTTCAAGGTCCCTTCCAGCTCTATTCTATTCTATTCTGTTCTGTTCTGTTCTGTTCTATTCCATTCCATTCTTATTATTCTATTCCATATTTTCTATTCTATTCTATTCTATTCTATTCTATTCTATTCTATTCTATTCTATTCTATTCTATTCTATTCTATTCTATTCTATTCTATTCTATTCTATTCCATATTCTATTCTATTCCGTATTCTATTCTATTCTATTCTATTCTATTCTTATTATTCCATTCCATTCCATTATTATTCTATTCCATATTTTCTATTCTATTCTATTCTATTCTATTCTATTCTATTCTATTCTATTCTATTCTATTCTATTCTATTCTATTCTATTCTATTCTATTCTATTCTATTCTATTCTATTCTATTCTATTCTATTCTTATTATTCCATTCCATTCCATTATTATTCTATTCCATATTTTCTATTCTATTCTATTCTATTCTATTCTATTCTATTCTATTCTATTCTATTCTATTCTATTCTATTCTATTCTATTCTATTCTATTCTATTCTATTCTATTCTATTCTATTCTATTCCATTCCTCCAAGGTCCCTTCCAACTTTGTTATTCTGTTCTGTTCTATTCCATAAAGCAAGATTAACTTGGTTAATCGGGAGGCTTATTTTGGAAACATCAAAGGCTCGTTTCAGGAAAGGCCTCTCGGTTGCTGTACAAGCGAATCCTGCTTCAAATGCTTCCTTTGCCTGCGGCCTCCGGCTTCTCTCTCGCTTGCAAATCGAAGCAGATGTCACGGCTTAATTGGCTGAAAATTACACCGTTAAGCACCCCGAAGGGAGAGAGAGACAGCTCCCTCCGAAAAAGCAGATGGGGGGGGGCTGCTCTTTATTTATTTACATTTCGCAGATTATTTCCAGGGTGTCCTCGACTTACGACCGTCATGGAGCCCAAAATTTCCATCGCTAAGCGAGACAGTTCTTCAGCGATCTTTTCTTCATTTCGGCCCCTTTCTTTGCCTCGGTTGTTAAGTGAAATCACTGCAGTTAAGTTAATGAGACAGGTTTTTTTTTTAAGTGAACCCGGCTTCCCGATTGACTTTGCTTTCTGGAAGGTCGCAAAAGGGGATCGCGGGACACTGCGACCGTCGTAAATGCGAGTTGGTGGCCGAGCGTCTGAATTTGGATCGGGTGACCACGGGGACACTGCGACCGACCGTCGTAAGTGTGAAAAAACGGTCCTAACTCACTTTTTCCAGTGCCGTTGTAACTTTGAATGGTCACTAAATGAGTGGTTGTAAGTCAGGAACTCCCTGTATTTATGAATTTAGAGGCTGACTAGGCAGCTTACAGCGAGAAAAGCAAAATGGATTTCTGGCCCTCCGGTCCTGTTGGATCAACAACAACCAGCAAGAACAGCAGCAAAAAGGCAACAAAAATTCACCAGCGGCGCAAAGAGAAACGGAGACAGAGAGTCCTCGACTTACGACCGGTTGCTTAGCAACTGTTCGAAGTTTCCACCCGCCTGGAAAAGGGGATTTATGCCCCGGAGCTGAAGTCCCAATGGCTGCCCTTCCCTGTGGTCAATTGACCGAATTTCAGGTAATAGCCGTTCAACAAATCTGGTGGTCAGGTGACTGCGTTTTACGACGGTTTTTAGATTTGTGGCCAAACGGAACTAGCTTAGCGACTGGAGGAAGGAGGAGGGAGGAGAAGAGGAGAAGGAGGGAGAAGGAGGAGAGGAAGGAGGGGAGGAGGAGGAGGAAGAGGAGGAGGGAGGAGGAGGAAGAGGAAGCAGAAGAAGGAGGAGGAGAAGAGAAGAAGAGGAAGAAGAGAGAGAAGGAGTAGAAGACGAGGAGGAGGAGGAAGGAGAAGCAGCAGCAGGAGAAGGAGGAAAGAAGAGGAGGAGGAGGAGGGGGAGGAGGAAGGAGAATGTGAAGCAGAAGAAGAAGAAGGAGGAGGAGGAGGAGGAAGAAGGAGGAGGAAGATGATGATGAGGAGGAGGAAGTAGAAGCAGCAGAAGAAGAAGGAGAAGAAGAGGAGGAGGCAAAAGAATGAGAAGCAGAAGAAGCAGAAGCAGCAGCAGAAGCAGAAGAAAAAGGAGGAGGAGGAGGAAGAGGAGGAGGAGAGAAGAAGAGGAAGAAGAGAGAGTAGAAGATGAGGAGGAGGAGGAGGAGGAGGAAGGAGAAGCAGCAGCAGCTGAAGGAGGAGGAGGAGGAGGAGGAAGGAGAATGTGAAACAGAAGAAGCAGAAGCAGAAGAAGAAGAAGAGGAGGAGAAGGAGGGAGAAGGAGGAGGAAGAGGAGGAGGAGAGAAGAAGAGGAAGAGCAGAGAGGAGAAGCAGCAGCAGAAGAAGGAGAAGAAGAGGAGGAGGCAAGAGAATAAGAAGCAGAAGAAGCAGAAGCAGCAGCAGAAGAAAAAGAAGGAGGAGGAGGAAGAGGAGGAGGAGAGAAGAAGAGGAAGAAGAGAGAGTAGAAAGATGAGGAGGAGGATGAAGAAGGAGAAGCAGCAGCAGCTGAAGGAGGAGGAAAGAAGAGGAGGAGGAGGAGGAGGAAGGAGAATGTGAAGCAGAAGAAGCAGAAGAAGCAGAAGAAGAGGAGGAGGAGGAGGGAGAAGGAAGAGGAGGAGGAGAGAAGGAAGAGCAGAGAGGAGACGCAGTAGCAGAAGAAGGAGAAGAAGAGGAGGAGGCAAGAGAATGAGAAGCAGAAGAAGCAGAAACAGCAGCAGAAACAGAAGAAAAAGAAGGAGGAGGAGGAGGAAGAGGAGGAGAGAAGAAGAGGAAGAAGAGAGAGGAGTAGAAGATGAGGAGGAGGAGGAGGAAGGAGAAGCAGCAGCAGCAGAAGGAGGAGGAAAGGAGGAGGAGGAGGAAGGAGAATGTGAAGCAGAAGAAGCAGAAGCAGAAGAAGAGGAGGAGGAGGAGGAGAAGGAGGAGGAGGAGGAGGAGAAGGAGGGAGAAGGAGGAGGAGAGAAGAGGAGGAGGAGAGAAGAAGAGGAAGAAGAGAGAGTAGAAAGATGAGGAGGAGGATGAAGAAGGAGAAGCAGCAGCAGCTGAAGGAGGAGGAAAGAAGAGGAGGAAGAGGAGGAGGAAGGAGAATGTGAAGCAGAAGAAGCAGAAGAAGCAGAAGAGGAGGAGGAGGAGGAGGGAGAAGGAGGAGGAGAAGGAGAGAAGAAGAGGAAGAGCAGAGAGGAGAAGCAGTAGCAGAAGAAGGAGAAGAAGAGGAGGAAGCAAGAGAATGAGAAGCAGAATAAGCAGAAGCAGCAGCAGAAACAGAAGAAGGAGGAGGAGGAAGAGGAGGAGAGAAGACGAGGAAGAAGAGAGAGGAGTAGAAGAAGAAGAGGAGGAGGAGGAGGAGAAGGAGGAGGAGGAGGGAGAAGGAGGAGGAAGAGGAGGAGAAGGAGAGAAGAAGAGGAAGAGCAGAGAGGAGAAGCAGTAGCAGAAGAAGGAGAAGAAGAGGAGGAGGCAAGAGAATGAGAAGCAGAAGAAGCAGAAGCAGCAGCAGAAGAAAAAAGAAGGAGGAGGAGATATTGTTTACTATTCCTCATTGCTCACCGAGCCACACTCCGGATGATCCAAGGAGCGTTTCCCAGCGATGGGACCGACTCGTCCATCAGGGGATGGGTCTTGACAAAGTTGAGGATCTCGTCGGGAAAAAGACTGGAGGAGTTGTGCTGCATTCCGGGCACCGCACAGCAACCTGGTCTGGGGAACAAAAGAGGAGACCGTGAGATGTAGGACAACAGAAGACGGGCGACGTTTGGGGGGATGGTTTGCCTGACCCCCTTTCTCCCCTGGGTCATCAGCCACCCCTACAACGTCCCTCGCTGGTTATCCCGCCCTTCTACAGGTCATCTTGGACTTACAGTCCTCCGTTCAGCGACTGTTTCAAGTTACGACGGCTCCGAGAAAAGGGACACAACCGCTGGCAGCGTGATCAAAATTCGGACGCTTGACAAATGACTCGCACTTACGACGGTCGCGGCCTCTCGGGGGCCGTGCGTTCCGCTCTGGCGACCTTCCGGCAAGCTGAGTCGACGGGGGAAGCCAAGCTCGCTTAACCGCTGTGTCACTCATTTAACAACGGCGGCGATTCACTTAATGACATTGGCCAGGAAGGTCGTAAAATGAGACAAAATTCTGTTTTCAACCAACTGGCAGGTAGTTCTGAAAGTTGTAGCATCCCAGGGTCGTGGGTTCGGTTTCTGCGACCTTCCAACTAGCCAGGTCAAGGGAAGAAGTCAGAAGGTCGCCCAAGGGGGATTTACAGGACCCCGTCGTAAATGTGAGTCAGGGGCCTAGCGTCTGAATTTTGATCAGGTGACCAACAGGGATGCTGTCACAGTTACAAGTGTGGAAAAATACTTCTAAGTCACTTTTTTCGGTGCTGTTGTAACTTAATGGTTACTAAATGAATGAGTCGCCAAAGAATGGAGGCCTTTGAACTCTGGTGCTGGAGAAGACTCCTGCGAGTCCCCTGGACTGCAAGGCATTCAAACCGGTCAGTCCCTAAAGGAGATCAACCCCGACTGCTCTTTAGAAGGCCAGATCCTGAAGTTGAAACTCAAATACTTTGGCCACCTAATGAGAAGGAAGGACTCACTGGAGAAGAGCCTGATGCTGGGAAAGATGGAAGGCAAGAGAAGAAGGGGACGACAGAGAATGAGATGGCTGGATGGAGTCACTGAAGCAGGAGGCGTGAGCTTAAATGGACTCCAGAAGATGGTAGAGGACAGGAAGGCCTGGAGGAACGTGGTCCATGGGGTCGCGATGGGTCGGACACGACTTCGCAATTAACAACAACAACAAAATGAATGAGTGTAAGTCAAGGACTACCCCTATGATATGTGCAGTTGCAGAGAAATTGGCCCTGAGGTCAGTTGAGAGACTGAGGAACATCAGGAGGAATTCCCTGAGGACTAGAAACATTTCCGTAGTGTCTATGGAGATGCTCAGTCATCCAGGTCAGGGTTGTCCCAAAGGTGCGTTTTTTTCAGGAGGCAAATGGACTTTCTTGTTTTTCCTTTGAAGATGTTTCCCTTCTCCTCTCAGAAGCTTCTTCAGCTCTGACTGGATGGTGGGGAATGGAAGGATTTATACTCCTTGCAGACCGCTGGTCATTTGCATTCTTTTAGAGAGTCGTTGAGACCACTTGGAGGTTTAGCTGTGTCCTCAGAGTCACCTGAGTAGTGCAAATGGGTGTGGAGCCGTTTTGGTTTGTTCTCCTATGTCAGTGGTGGCATTAATAATAATAATAATAATAATAATAATAATAATAATAATAATAATAATAATAATAATAATAATAAGACTCACTACAAGCAGTGGCATGACAAAGTAGCAACAATGGTGCATTGGAAGATCTGCAAAAAATATCATTTGCCTGTAAGCAAAAACTGGTGGGATCATAAAATAGAGAAAGTCATAGAAAATGTTAAAATTAAACTGCTCTGGGACTTCAGAATTCAAACAGACAAGCACCTGCAACATAACACCCGGATTTAACAATTGTCGATAAGAAAGACAAAAAAGTCTGGATAGTGGACGTGGCAGTGCCTGGAGATAGCAGAATAGAAGAGAAAGAGCTGGAGAAGATAACAAAAAACAAAGACCTACAAATAGAAATAGAAAGACTGTGGCAAAAGCAAGCAAGGGTAGTACCAATAGTAATAGGCTCCTTGGGTGCAATCCCAAAACAACTGGAGCACCACTTGAACACCATTGGCATTGACAAATTCGCTATTAGTCAATTGCAAAAGGCGGCCTTACTAGGAACTGCTTCCATCCTGCGATGATATCTGTAATACCATCAAACATCCACATCTGCCTATCCCAGGTCCTGGGTAAGGACTCGATAGGTAGACAAAATGCCAAATCCAGTCTGAACATCTGGCTGACTGTGCGATGATCCATAATAATAATAATAAAGTTGGAAGGGAACTTGGAGGTCATCTGGTCCAACCCCCTGCTCAGGCGGGAAACACGCGTGCCAGAGGCGGCACTCAGAGGCCTCTCTGTTGGCATGCACGCCACCGCTGCCAGCAGCAGGTCCATCAGACCACCACTGCCGCCCGGAGCAGGAGCCCCACCCAGCACAAAGGAGGCAAAGCAGCCGACTTGCAAGCTCGAGTAGACGTGGTAGAGCAGATATCACCAACCATTGTCGATTGGTAGACTGGAAGAAAAGGGATGGGGGAGCATTTTACATGTGTGCATGTGTGCACGGGGTCGCAACACACACATGCTGCAAATGGGGTGGGGCTAGTGCCTACATGATACCCACTAGCCCTGCCCCATTCTTGCATGGTGCAGCGCCTTGTATCTGTACTCTGCAGTGGGGCGGTGGCCATTTTTGCACCTTGCGGCACGGTGGCCCATTTTTGCGCCCCTGGTTTCTGGGTGCCAGAGGCAGCACTCAGAGGCGCCTCCCTGCCCCCTCCCCCGAGGGCACGACAATGCTGATGAGGCCCTGGCACTTTGCGATAAATAAGTGGGTTTGGGGTTGTGGTTTGGGCACTCGGTCTCTAAAAGGTTTGCCATCACTGGACTATGTTGTGCATTTAAACACATGATACAACATAGGCAACCTTGGCTCTTTGATGACTCATGGACTTCAACTCCCAGAATTCCTGAGCCAGCATGGGGGAACTATGGCCCCCTCATGACTCATGGACTTCAACTCCCAGAATTCCTCAGCCAGCATGGCTCAGCTTGGAAACCTCTCCCTTTCCCCTCAGCATGGCTGGCTCAGGAATTCTGGGAGTTGAAGTCCATGAATCATAAAAGAGCCAAGGTTGCCTACCCTTGCCCAAATGCCTGAATTTTGATCATGTGACTGTGAGGAAAAAATATTTAAATATTTAAACCAGGGGTCTTCAAACTTGGCCCTTTTATGACTGGTGGACTTCAACTCCCAGAATTCCTAAGCCAGCATGGAGGAACTATGCCCCCCTTCATGACTGGTGGACTTCAACTCCCAGAATTCCTGAGCCAGCATGGCTCAGCTTGGAAACCTCTCCCTTTCCCCTCAGTGTGGCTGGCTCAGGAATTCTGGGAATTGAAGTCCACCAGTCATAAAAGAGCCAAGGTTGCCTAGCCCTGACATAGGAGAACAAACCCATCAGGACAAGATTCAACAGCTCAATCTGCAATTAAAAGGCAAAGATCACTCTTTCCAAGACAGCCAAGTCCACATTTTGGACAGAGAAGACCGCTGGTTTGAAAGAGGGGTCAAAGAGGCCGTCTAGGCCAGGGATAGGCAACCTTGGCTCTTTTATGACTGGTGGACTTCAACTCCCAGAATTCCTGAGCCAGCCACGCTGAGGGGAAAGGGAGAGGTTTCCAAGCTGAGCCATGTTGGCTCAGGAATTCTGGGAGTTGAAGTCCACGAATCATAAAAGAGCTAAGGTTGCCTACCCCTGGAGTATGTCAAAACTGAACAGCCTTCTCTCAACAGAGAGGGAGGGATACGGCACCTCCTATCGCATGTGTCATGGTTCCGACAGATGAAACTCTTCAAAGGAACTTCAAGGTGTTGTTTAACTTAAAGAATCTTTATTTTGAGTAGCATAATATCGGCACTGCATAATCAAAGCCAAAAACTGAATTCCCCTCCCCTGAGCACATAGTATCAAAGCACTTCCCTCCTCTAATTAACCGTCATAAATCACATTCCCCAATTAGCTTGAAGCACGAGCTTCCTCTCCAGTTCTCCAGCCTGCCAATTCCTTATCAGCTCTGGTTACAATAACCTTGTTTCTCACACTAGGTTTAGTGTTGTTATGTCTAGCTGCCTCTCATTCACATTCCCCCCCCCCCCGTCCCAGCATCATCTAACTCTAAAAGCGAAAGGAAAAAGATGGCTAGATTTCCATCTGTTGTCGATGCAAAAACATGTTAGCAGCGTTGACAACCTGTTTATAACACGATCTTTTCAGCACTTCCAAGAAGGCTCCACGCCCATTTGCACCACTCAGGTGACCCTGAGCACAAAGGTAAACCTCCAAGTGGCCTCAATGACTCTCTAAAAGAATGCAAATAGAATAGAATAGAATAGAATAGAATAATTATATGACTAGTCCTTTCAGCAGTTCCAAGGCGGCTCCACACCCATTTGCACCACTCAGGTGATCTTGAGGACACAGACAAGCCTCCAAGTGGCCTCAACGACTCTCTAAAAGGAGGCAAATGACCAGCTGTCTGCAAGGAGTATAAATTCTTCCCTTCCCCACCATCCAGTCAGAGCTGAAGAAGCTTCTTGGAGGAGAAGCGAAACGTCTTCAAAGGAAAAACAAGAAAGTCTAGTTGTCTCCTGGAAAAAAAAAACACCTTTGGAATTTCCACAGTGGCGTTTTTTTGCGGCACGTGTGGTTTCTATGGGATCTGTGGTTTATTCTCTTACCGTGGTTTGGGAACCAGCTCTTCTGGTACCGGGGTCCAAATGGATTCAGGAGATTTTTGCTCTCGGAAGCGACCTTCAAAAACGGCTGCAATTTGGGCCATATCATAGGCGCAGACGGCGGAGCCGGGAATGCTGCAAGACAGACACACACAGACAAAAATGTGTCAGGAAGGAAAACTGGCTAGCTCTGGATCGCAAGACTACAGTTGCGTTTCGGGGTTTACCCCCAGAAAACGTGGGTGCTCCATCACTGGAGATTTTTAAGAAGACCTGTCTGAGATGGTGTAGGTTCTCCTGCTTGAGCAGGGGGCTGGACTAGAAGACCTCCAAGGTCCCTTCCAGCTCTATTCTATCCTATCCTATCCTATCCTATCCTATCCTATCCTATCCTATCCTATCCTATCCTATCCTATCCTATCCTATCCTGTGCTGGATCAATGTAAACCTGACCAGAGCATATAGATCTGTGTTAGAATGTTTGGCATTTATAGGGTTAAGCGCTGTCTCCTTAAGAGAAGGCTTATGGCTAATGTAGTTTAGCTGTGCAGTGAATCCTATGTTAACAAGTCAGGGAGGGGCTACTAAATTCATCACAGGATATCCTGGCTACGTGCCAGTTTGGAATGTCTTTGTCTGAGATAAGCATGGGAATACTGGAGGTATTAAGACACGGTCTTAATTCACACTAGAAGTTGATGTGAAGGAATTAATGATTTTACCTACAAAGATGAACAAATATGCAATATCCAGATGAAACTACTGAAACGTGAATTCTGCCAGTATTCCTGAATAAATATTTGTTTTATAATCTGTCTGGCCTTGAATTACAAAGACTTCATGATTCAGGTTCCAGAACATATCCTATCCTATCCTATTCTATCTTTCTAAACTATATAGATTGAACCTGAGATAGAACATACAACACAAAATATTGGGGTTGAGAGGGACCCCGGAGGTCTTCTAGTCCAACCACATGCTTGAGCAGAAGACCCCAAACCATTTCAGACAAATGCTTGTACAATCTCTTCTGAAAAACCTCCAGTGTTGGAGAACCCACAACTTCGGGAGGCACGTTGTTCCACTGATTCATCGCTCTTAGGAAGTTTCTCCTTATATTCCAGGTTGCTTCTCTCCAGTCAATCAAGCAATCAGAATAGAGCTGGAAGTGACCTTGGGGGTCTTCTAGTCCAACTCCCTGCTCAGGCAGGAAACCCTACACCATTTCGGACAGATGGCTGTCCAGTCTCTTCTTAAAAACTTCCAGTGTTGGAGCATTCACCGCTTCTGGAGGCAGGTTGTTCCGCTGGTTAATTGTTCTAACTGTCAGGAAGTTTTTCCTTAGTTCTAGATTGCTTCTCTCCTTGATAAGTTTCCACCCGTTGCTTCTTATCCTGCCTTCAGGCTCTTTGGAGAATAGCTTGACTCCCTCTTCTTTGGGGCAGCCCCTGAGATACTGGAAGACTGCTATGAGGTCACTACTCCTTCTTTTCACTGGACCAGACTAGATATAGATGTAGATAGCGGGACTGGCTGAGGAATTCTGGGAGCTAAAGCCCACCAGTCTTAAAGTTGCCAAGTTTGAAGACCCCTTTTTCTACACGATGCCCATCCATCTCACCTGTTGGTGGGGGTGGAGAAGACAGCCAGCACCATCGGCCTGCCCTCGATCTCCAAAATGTCCGTGACCGACTGGATGACGTTGAAGTAGAAGTGAGAGTCTCCTGGGACGGAGCAATTCAGACGAGCCTTGAGGAAGGAAGTCCACTGTTTCTCCAGCACCCTCTGGGACCCTCCCATGTCGTTCTTGCACACTCGGGCCACCCGGGAAACCACCATCTGCGTGGGGGAGAAGAAAGAAGGGAAGCTGGATGTCTCCGGGATTCTGTTTGAATTGGGCAAAGAACAGGATGGTTGTACAAGACTATCCTCTTCGTATCTGCCCTGAGTTTGGCTTTTCCTTCTAGACAAGGGAGAGGGAGGGAGGGATGGATAGAAAGATAGATGATAGATAGATGATAGATAGATAGATAGATAGATAGATAGATAGATAGATAGATAGATAGATAGATAGATAGATATTGATTGAGCCCTGATGTCGACAGTCGCCGACGAAAGCTAGGCGTTTTATCGAAATTTTATTCAAATTTTATTGGTGTTTTACTAAATTTTATTAAATTTTTATAGCATTCCCTGGTGCTCACGTTTATTTGTTTGATTTTAAGTATGGATATACCCAGGGATCATATTTTTAGTGTAGTTACTAATAGATAGATAGCTAGATAGGGACAGACAGAGACAGACAGATAGATAGATAGATCAGTAAATAGAGATAGAGATAGATAGATAGATAGATAGATAGATAGATAGATAGATAGATAGATAGATAGATAGATAGATAGATATAGATAAATAGAGATGGATGGATAGATAGATAGATAGAGAGATAGATAGAGAGATATAGATAGATAGATATAGATAATACACAGAGAGATCAACAGATCGATAGATAGAGATATAGACAGATAGATAGATAGATAGATAGATAGATAGATAGATAGATAGATAGATAGATAGATAGATAGATAGATAGACAGAAAGACAGACAGGGACAGAGACAGACAGATAGATAGATCAGTAGATAGATAGATAGATAGATAGATAGATAGATAGATAGATAGATAGATAGATAGATAGATAGATAGATAGGTAAATAGAGATGGATGGATAGATAGAGATAGATATAGATAATACACAGAGAAATCGACAGATTGATAGAAAGATAGATATAGACAGAAAGATAGACAGACAGAGAGAGGTAAACAGATATGGATGGATGGATAGATTGATAGATAGATCGATAGACAGAAAGATAAATAGATAGATAAATCTATAGATATAGATCGATAGATAGATATAAACAAAAAGATTAATAGATATAGATAGATTGATATAGATCAATATCGATATAGATAGATCAATAAATATAGATCAATAGATATAGATAGGTTGATAGAGCAATAGATAGATAGGAAGGTAAATAGGGATAGATAGATGTAGATCAGTGTTTCCCAAACTTGACAATTTTAAGGCATGTGGACTTCAACTCCCAGAATTCCACAGCCAGCATTGCTGGCTGTGGAATTCTGGGAGTTGAAGTCCACATGCCTTAAAATTGTCAAGTTTGGGAAACACTGATGTAGATGGATGGATGGATGGATGGAGAGATGGATAGATATAGACAGATGGAAAGATAAATAGAGAGACAGACAGACGGATAGATGCACAATACAAATACGGAATAATTCAGTTGGAAGAGACACCTGAGGTCTTCTAGTCCAGCGATGCCAGTGCAGGGGGAGAACCCCCTCGTCTTTGGGGCAGCCCCTCAGATATTGGAAGACTGCTACCCTGTCCCCACTGGTCCTTCTCTTCGTTAGACTAGACATCCCTAATTCCTGCCATCGACTATTCGAATTTGCAATGGCCCTGAAAAAAGTCCATTGCAACCGGTCCTCACACTTATGACCATCACGGTTTCCTCTCAATCAAAATTCAGGTAAGGCAACCAGCATGCATTTACTGATGGTTGCAGCACCTCGGGTTCACGTGATCCCCATCTGTGAACTTGACTTAGCTGAAAGTCCAGGGAAGGCTCACTTAACAACTGCACAATTCGATTAACAGTGGTGGCGATTCCCTGAGCAACATCAGGGATTCGCTTAGCGACCGCCTCAAATAAAAAGGTCATAAAATGGAGTGCGGCTCATTTAAGCACCACCGCCCTACTTAGCCGCAGAAATTCACGTCATGATTGTTGTGCGGTCATAATTCGAGGGCTATGTGTAAAGAACGGCTCGGTTTTTTTAGATGCGTACATGATTTGCGCTAGATTCTCGGCCGATTTACGAGTCTGGCTGACATTTGCAATGCCTCAAATCAAGGATCCCATTTTTCAGTTTCATTACAGCATGACCATAATAGGAAGCACAATAGAAGGACATAATATATAATACAATGCAAGGCAATCTTTTGATACAACAGAATAACGTATTGCGTTGCATTATAATATATTCCGTGGCCATAAAAATGGGTGCCTCTCTAGCAAATAGTTTATTTATTAAAACATTTAAAGAAACTGATCAAATAACTACCTAAAAAAAAGACAAAGGTATGCAGTTGATTAAAAAAAAACAAAATGTCAGTGAATAAAGAGTTGACAGTTATCATAAAGATGGAAGTTCATTTTTTTTTTTATAGACTAGAGAAATGTCCCTTATAGGGACTCTTAAGAAATAAATTGAAATCTCTACAAAATTGTAAACATGGCATTACTGTACACCAATTGTTTCTTTATATGTTCCCACAAAGTTCAGGAGCAATGCAGTCATCAATCAATCAATCAATCAATCAGAATAGAAGTAGAAGGGACCTTGGAGGTCTTCTAATCACTAGTCCAACTTCTTGGTCAACAGGAGACTCTATACTAGAGGTCTTCAAACTTGGCCCTTTGATGACTTGTGGACTTCAACTCCCAGAATTCCTCAGCTGGCTGAGGAATTCTGGGAGTTGAAGTCCACAAGTCATCAAAGGGCCAGGTATGAAGACCCCCGTTCTATACCATTTCAGTAGAACAGTAGAAGACCACCTATGACAGGATTCCCCAACTTTGATCATTTCGAGCCATGTGGACTTCAACTCCCAGAATTCCCCAGCCAGCCATGCTGGCTGGGGAATTCTGGGAATTGAAGTCCACTTGCCTTAAAGTTGTCAAAGTGGTAAACTCTGATCTATGGTGATTCAGAGGCTCAGCCACCGAGTCGCTCCTCGGGACAATGCAAATTTAGGTGGGCCACCCAACCCTTGATTTGATGGACTCACCTTCTCTAAGTAGTTGAATTCCATCGCGATCTCTCGGAAGAAGAAGTAGACGTGGTTCTTCCACTCCACCGCATGGACAAAGTAGGGCTCTAGACCGGGGGAGTGAAGAAATAAGAGAAGAAGTCAAACGGGACCTTTTTAAGAAGTTCCTTCAAAAGCTGCCTTTTTAGGAGATGTCATGGCTTGCTCCCCCCGTCAAGGAAGCACCATGGAGGAGCTGGACACCAGTCAAACCAGGTGTTTATTGCTCCCTGCTTCAAGGGATATATTAGAACAGGGCTTTTCAACCTTTTCACCCGCTGTACCACTTTTAGGATATGGCAACATCCGAGTACCACCAGTCACCTAGCAAGGTGTCAAAAACTTGATGACCAAAAAAAAAAAAGGAAAAAAGTGATAAAGTACAGGTAGTCCTTGACTTACAACAGTTCATTTAGTGACTGTTCAAAGTTACAATGGCACTGAAAAAAGTGCCCCCCAAGCCACAGCCGAGCAAGACACCTGCCTGCCCACCCGGCCACACTCTTCCTCCTGTCCGAGGTTTTCATTGTTGTGAGCATTCCTGTTGAGGATTGGCAGTGGGGGTGGGGTGGGGGGTGTTTGGTTTTTATTCCCCCCTGTCTGCTGGGTGGTTGCAGCAGGTTTTGGTCACTTTACATGACCCTGGGACATTGTGACCATCATAAATATGAATCAGTTGCCAAGCATCTGAATGTAAATCACAAGACCCTGGAGATGCTGCAACATTCCAGCTGATTGGTGATTCTTCTGGGCTCAGCAGAAGCACCAGGATCAGCGCTGAGCTCCAGCTGGAGCCTGGTGATGATCCTGGTGCTTCTGCTGAGCCCCGACAGCTCTGCAGCTCCAGCCATCTCTCGCTCAGGCTTGTGCGCTGCTACCACCGGTTCAGCTCATTCCCCTCCCCTGCTACCACTTTTCTAGGATGGTCATGTACCACTTGCCAGGTGCCAATGTACCACAGGTGGTACCCGTACCACTGGTTGAAAAGCCCTGTATTAGAATCCCACTCATGGCTCAAGTCACTTCACTAAAGCTGGGATCTCTGCACCTTCCATACCGGACCTTCATTGCACCTAGTTTTTTTTTTTTTTTAACGAAGGACCACCATCAAATCTTGCATGTAGCTTTACTTAGGAATATTCAAGTATTTAAGGCAATGCTAGTTCATGCAGTGAGCTTCCGTGTCCTAGGAGTCTGGAATGGGAATGTCGAGGGAAAAAAACCCAACAAAAAAGACAAGAGACAGTCACACAAAACAATAATTCTTACTTTAAGATTCAGAGGTTTCTTTTGGTAATCATTTGGAACACAGCAAGCATAATAACACAACATCACTTACATTAATAACCCGTTGCAATGAGGTCCACTGGCATAGCAGATTCCAAAAGGACAGCTATAGGCCAACGGCAAATCAATCCGGTCCAGACCCAACTCTTTATACCCTTTTCTGTTCTAAGACTGTAGTCAGATGGTCTGCTGACTTTTGTTGACTTTCCACTGACTTCCTGCTGACTTTCTGCTGAACATAACTTTCCATGTATACCTGTGTACATTGGAACCCGCATCTGTCAGCTACTTTCAGTTCCCTATTTCTCAACTGTTTCAGACTTTATGTTCTCAACCTGTGGGTCGGGACCCCATTTGGGGTCGAACGACCATTTCACGG
The DNA here is from genome assembly GCA_024509115.1 of Crotalus helleri. Lineage (NCBI taxonomy): Eukaryota > Metazoa > Chordata > Lepidosauria > Squamata > Viperidae > Crotalus > Crotalus helleri. The sequence continues at coordinate 6,900,815 of JAKSXO010000020.1, read as the reverse complement.
GGGTCGCCAAACAACGCAGTCCGCCATTTTTTCCCCCTTTTCCTTAGCTGTGCTGCTCCCTTTTATTCTATTGGCTTTTGAAAGCCAATAGAATAGACTCTCTTGAATAGAGTCTAATTCTGTTGGCTTTCAAAAGCCAATAGGAATTGTCCAGGCTGTCTCTGCCCTGCTGAGCCCGCCAAAAGTCCCATTCTGCAAACGGTGCTGCACCAGTTGAGTAGTCCTCGACTTACGACCGGTTGAGTAGTCCTTGACTTACGACCGGTTGGGGGTCGCGGCATTAAAAAGGTTGAGAACCACTGTTCTAAATATATTTGAAACAAGCAAACTTAGCAAAATCGTATTAAGTAAAGCACAATGGCTCAACTGCAAAATTAAGCACAGTGCCAACTTCGGTTCAATACGTTGTCCATGAGGCCTGATTTACTTCACCTGGGCCTAAACCTTGCATTAAAAAAAAAAAAAAACAATAGCCAATATTTTCGTTTTCCACAGAAAGGGTTTTCTTGAGGGCATCCAATCCATCCCCTGCTCAGGGCAGGAATCTCTGAAGCCTTCCCAGTGGACCACTGAGCAACATCTTCTTGAAGACATCCAGGAAAGAAGATGTGCCTTGCTAAACAACATGAGATCTCCTATGAAAACAGGTTTTTTTTCCTTATCGTTCAAGCAATATCTGCCTTCTTGTAACTCAAGTCATAGAATAGAATCCTAGGCCTGGAAGGGACCTTTGAGGTCTTCTAGTTCACCCCCCTGCTCAAGGCAGGAGTCCTTATATCATCCTACCTAGACAAATAATTGCCCAATCTTTTCTTGAAACCCTCCAGTGATGGAGCATTCACAACTTCTGGAGGCAAGGAGTTCCACTGGTTAATTGTTCTCACTGTCAGGAAATTTCCCCTTAGCTGTAGGTTGGGTCTCTCTTTAAGGAGCTTCCACCCATGGCTTCTTGTCCTGCCCTCAGGTGCTTTGGAGAATAAGTCACCCCCTCTTCTCTGTGAGAACCCTCAAGTTCTGGAAGACAGCCATCATGTCTCCCTTAAGCCTTCTCTTCTTTAGGCTAAACATATCTAGTTCCCTTAACCATTCATTGTACAATTTAATCTCAAGACAAGTGGTTGTCCAATAATAACAACAACAACAACAACAACTGAAATTAGTACATCAGGAAGGCTTACTGACTACTGGAGAGACCAAACTGGCCTACAAGAAAGACCAAATGAAGAACAGAATAGAGGCATGGGAAGACAAACCACTACATGGCCAATACATGAAAAAAATAGCTGGGAAAGCAGATAATAACAAGACCTGGCAATGGTTAAGAGCAGGAAAGTTGAAGAAAGAGACCGAGGGACTAATTCTGGCTGCACAAGACCAAGCCTTAAGGACAAATGCATACAAAGTCAAAATTGAGAAGACAGCAACAGACAGTAAGTGCCGCCTATGCAAAGAAGCTGAAGAAACAGTGGACCACCTGGTAAGCTGCTACAAGAAGATCGCACAGACTGACTACAAGCAGTGGCATGACAAAGTAGCAACAATGGTGCATTGGAAGATCTGCAAGAAATATCATTTGCCTGTAAGAGCTGGTGGGATCATAAAACAGAGAAAGTCATAGAAAATGGTAAAGTTAAACTGCTCTGGGACTTCAGAATTCAAACAGACAAGCACCTGCAACATAACACCCCGGACTTAACAATTGTCGATAAGAAAGACAAAAAAGTCTGGATAGTGGACGTGGCAGTGCCTGGAGACAGCAGAATAGACGAGAAAGAACTGGAGAAGATCACAAAATACAAAGACCCACAAATAGAAATAGAAAGACTGTGGCAAAAGCAAGCAAGGGTAGTACCAATAGTCATAGGCGCCTTGGGTGCAATCCCAAAACAACTGGAGCACCACTTGAACACCATTGGCATTGACAAATTTGCTATTAGTCAATTGCAAAAGGCGGCCTTACTAGGAACTGCTTCCATCCTGCGACGATACCTGTAATACCATCAAACATCCACATCTGCCTATCCCAGGTCCTGGGTAAGGACTCGATAGGTAGACAAAAATGCAAAATCCAGTCTGGCTGACTGTGCGATGAACAACAAGAACAACAACAATAATGTTGGAGGGGACCTTAGAGGACATCTAGTCCAGGCAGGAAACCCTATACCATTTCAGACAAATGGCTGTCCAATCTCTTCTTAAAAACTTCCAGTGTTGGAGCATTCACAACCTCTGGAGGCAAGGAGTTCCACTGGTTAATTGTTCTCACTGTCAGGAAATTTCTCCTTAATTCCAGGTTGCTTCTCCCCTTGATGAGTTTCCATCCGTTGCTTCTTGTCCTGCCTTCAGGGGCTTTGGAAAATAAGTTGACCCCCTCTTGGTGGCAGCCCCTTAAATATTAAAACACTGCTATCCTGTCACCCCACGTCCTTCTTTTCATTAAATTCGACAGACCCAATTCCAGCAACTGTTCTTTGTATGTTTTAACCTCCAGTCCCCTGATCATCTTTGTTGCTCTTCTCTGCACTCTTTCTCAGCATCTTTTTTATATTGCGGTGACCGGACCTGGATTCAAGTCTTCCAAACGTGGCCTCAGTGGTACAATATAGAATAGTATTATCACTTGCTATGATATAGAATAGGATACTGTTCCTCTGTAGATGCAGCTTGGGATTGTATTGGCTTTTTTGGCAGCTGCAGCACACTGCTGGCTCAAACTTAAGTGACTGTCCACTAGGACTCCTAGATCCCTCTATATTAGGGGTAGGCAACCTTGGCTCTTTTATGACTGGTGGACTTCAACTCCCAGAATTCCTCAGCCAGCATGGCTCAGCTTGGAAACCTCTCTCTTTCCCCTCAGTATGGCTGGCTCAGGAATTCTGGGAGTTGAAGTCCACGAGTCATAAAAGAGCCAAGGTTGCTTACCTCTGGCCTAGGCCTAGGCCACTTTATGACTCGTGGACTTCAACTCCCAGAATTCCAGAGCCAGCATGGCTCAGCTTGGAAACTCTCTCTTTCCCCTCGGCTGGCTCAGGAATTCTGGGAGTTGAAGTCCACAACTCATAAAAGAGCCAAGACTGCCTACTTCTGGCCTAGGCCTAGGCCGCTTTATGACTCGTGGACTTCAACTCCCAGAATTCCAGAGCCAGCATGGCTCAGCTTGGAAACCTCTTCTTTTCCCCTCAGCGTGGCTGGCTCAGGAATTCTGGGAGTTGAAGTCCACCAGTCATAAAAGAGCCAAGGTTGCCTACCCCTGCTCTAGATCCTAGTTACTATGGTTGAGCCAGGTACCACTTATTATATATCGACAGATCTTGTTTTTTCCTGCCTTTTCCCACACTTAATCAAGTTCATGTGAAGGGTTAGTACTACTTCATAATGCCTTGGTAAGACCATCTTTGAAATACTACTGCATCTAGTTTGGTTACCAAGATGTAAAAAAGATGTTGAGACTTTATCACAGTGGTTCTCAACCTGTGGGTCGGGACCCCATTTGGGGTCGAACGACCATTTCACGGGGGTCGCCAAACAACACAGTCTGCCATTTTTCCCCCTTTTCCTTAGCTGTGCTACTCCCTTTTATTCTATTGGCTTTTGAAAGCCAATAGAATAGACTCTCTTGAATAAAGTCTAATTCTATTGGCTTTCCAAAGCCAACAGGAATTGTCCAGGCTGTCTCTGCCCTGCTGAGCCCGCCAAAAGTCCCATTCTGCAAACGGTGCTGCACCAGTTGAGTAGTCCTCGACTTACGACCGGTTGAGTAGTCCTCGACTTACGACCGGTTGGGGGTCGCGGCATTAAAAAGGTTGAGAACCACTGATCTAGAAAGAGTACAGAGAAGAGCAACAAAGATGATCAGGGGACTGGAGGCTAAAACATATAAGGAACAGTTGCAGGAATTATAATAATAATAATAATAATAATAATAATAATAGTAAGTTGGAAGGGACCTTGGAGGTCATCTAGTCCAACCCCCTGCTCGGGCAGGATACCCTACACCATTTCGGACAAATGGCTGTCCAGTCTCTTCTTAAAAACTTCCAGTGTTTAATAAAAAGAAGAACCAGGGGTGACATGATAGCAGTCTTCCAGTATCTGAGCAGCTGCCACAAAGAAGAAGGGGGGGGGGTTATACCTATTCTCCAAAGCACCGGAAAGCAGGACAAGAAGCAACGGATGGAAACTCATCAAGGAGAGAAGCAACCTGGAATTAAAGAGAAACTTCCTGACAGTTAGAACAATGAACCAGTGGAACCACCTGCCTCCAGAAGCGGTGAATGCTCCAACACTGGAGGTTTTTAAGAAGAGACTGGACAGCCACCACTCTGAAATGGGATGGGATCTCCTGCTTAAGCAGGGGGCTGGACTAGAAGACCTCCAAGGTCCCTTCCAACTCCATCGTTCTGTTAGTCTGTTACTTTTCTCATCACTGAACCGCATCTCAGTGGATAGGGCCCAATGCTGAAGCCTGTCACGACCCCTCTGGATCTTGAGTCTATCTTTCAACTCTGTGATTCCATATCCTACATTCTGGAGTAACAGATTTGGGGGGGGGGGTTTTTGGAAGGTTTCCCTCCGTAGCCTAAACGTTCCCAAATCTTTCTTGGGACCTCACGTTTGCTCTCTTGATCATCCTCCTGTTTCTTGACTCCGGTTTTCACGAACAAGACATGATCCACAGGGTCTCATCAGCACGAAAACATGACTCCCCCCCGCCCCGGTTAAAAATGTCTTCCGACGCCAAGCCAAATATTGCTTTCTTTCTTTTTCCTTTTTTTTTCCAGCCACATCATCCAGCTGACTCATCCCCAGCCAGAGCTTGACAAGATTTCCAAGGTCTTTTTCCTCGCATATTACGGCAAAGGCAAAACAAAATAATAATCTTAATTGATAAGACGGGAGCCAGTGACTGAGGGCATCAATTAGCACATGAATGTACCCAATTGTGCAAGGACGGCATGCACGCACGCGGGCATGCGGGAGTCGTCCGCTTTGCGAATGCAGCGCGCCCGTTTACGGAGGATCTTGCAAAAAAACAAAAAAAACAAAAACCAGTTAGCAATTCCTGCGGCTGAGATTAAGTTCAGATGCTGTTTATCTCCTAAATAAATCAGAGCGAACAGCCCCTGGTTTTAGGTCTGCTACGAAGAAAAGGAAGCTGGGAAAATTCGATAAGGCAGATGGACTTTGGAAAAAGTGCAGAGAAGAAACACCTAGATGATTCAGGGCCTGGAGCCTAAAATGTATGATGGACAGTTGCAGGATTTGGGTATGGCTAGTCTAGAGAAAAGAAGGACTGGGTGGGGGGGGACATGACAGCAGTCTTCCAGTGTTTGAGGGGCTGCCACAAAGAAGAAGAGGGAGTCAAGCTATTCTCCAAAGCCCCTGAAGGGAGGACAAGATGGATGGAAACTAATCAAGGAGAGAAGCAACCTAGAACTAAGGACAAACTTCCTAATAGCGAGGACAATTAACCAGTGGAACAGCCTGCCTCCAGAAGTTGTGGGTGCTCTATCACTGGAGGTTTTTAAGAAGAGACTGCACAGCCACTTGTCTGAAATGGGATAGGATCTCCTGCTTAAGCAGGGGGTTGGACTAGAAGATCTCCAAGGTCCCTTTCTATTCTATTCTATTCTATTCTATTCTATTCTATTCTATTCTATTCTATTCTATTCTATTCTATTCCAATTCTTATTCTATTCCAATTCTATTCTATTCTATTCTATTCTATTCTATTCCAATTCTTATTCTATTCCAATTCTTATTCTATTCTATTCTATTCTATTCTATTCTATTCTATTCTATTCTATTCTATTCTATTCTATTCTATTCTATTCTATTCTATTCTATTCTATTCCAATTCTTTTCTATTCTATTCTATTCTCTAATTCTTATTCTATTCTATTCTATTCTGTAATTCTTATTCTATTCTATTCTATTCTATTCTATTCTATTCTATTCTATTCTATTCTATTCTATTCTATTCTATTCTATTCTATTCTATTCTATTCTATTCTATTCTATTCTATTCCAATTCTTATTCTATTCTATTCTATTCTATTCTATTCTATTCTATTCTATTCTATTCTATTCTATTCTATCCTATCCTATCCTATCCTATTTCTTTTCATCATGACTCCCAGCCTCTATCATTTGTCCCTGAGATTTCTTTTATTTTATCAGTTTTATAATTTTAAACATACCGATGCGCACAAATGTGCACAAACACGCAACCTTTCAAATTATTCCAGAATCTTTTAATCAACTGACTGGAAGGAATATTAGCTAAGGCTACCATTAGCTTTGCACATACATATTTACTGAATGCTATTAAGACTGGGAATAAATTAATAAAATATTAATTTGGCTTTAAATATTGCCCCTGTATTTTTTTGCCTCTGGTTTTAAGATGTTTTTTTTTTTTACCGTTTTCTAATCAAAAGATATCTTGCCTTTTCAAGGATGTTCCCATTCTGTTTTGCGAGCATAAATATCGCAATTGAGAGCAAAACTCAAGATTATTATTATTTTTTAAACTTAGACAGTTAAAAAAAAACCCCTCATCTTTTTATTCATTCCGGCATCTGAAATCGGGCTCGTAAAGTTTTAGAATGATTATCTTTCCCCCGGTTTAGTTTACATGCCATTTTATTTTGCAGTCCTGGCGTGGTGTATTTCATTCCTTTAACTGGTTTGAGAACTGTTCACGAAGCTGTGGCGCGGGAATCAATCAGCTGAAATAATTCTCTGCTCAGATTTAAGGCACTTTAACACCCCTCTATCAGTAAATTCACTTTGTTCGGAAAGCTTTTTGATTTTTGTGGCTGAAGACTTTGCCAGCTGCCCTGATTATTGAGGGTTATTATGAAACTGAAGACTTCCAGAGACATTGGATAACAGAATAAGAGCATTGGAAGGGACCTTGGAGGTCATCTAGTCCAACCCCCTGCTCAGGCAGGAGACCCTACACCAGGGGTGTCAAACTGCCAGCCCGCGGGCTGGTTTCATCATACTGGAGCCGCGCCCACCCCATTGCCAACAATGGCGAAAAAGTTCCGATATGTTGCGCGACGTCACGTGACGTCACGAGTTTGACATGTCTGCCCTACACCATTTCAGTCAAATGGCTGTCCAGTCTCTAATTGAAAACCTCCCGTCATGAAGCACCCACAACTTCTGGAGGCAGGAGGTTCCACTGGTTAATTGTTCTCATGGTCAGGGAATTCCTTCCTTCCTTCCTTCCTTCCTTCCTTCCTTCCTTCCTTCCTTCCTTCCTTCCTTCCTTCCTTCCTCCCTCCCTCCCTCCCTCCCTCCCTGCAACGTATTTGTTCAGGATCCAACATTTCTGTTTCTCAATTAAAAAATCTTAAGAACTAGAAATTTGGATGAAGGGAAATCAAACTGGTGCTGCCCTTTTGCAGATGGGATTCACCCCCCTTCAACCCTAACCCTAACTCTAACCCTTGGCTATGATTCCCACCCTCCCCTTTGCCCTTCCTTCCTTCCTTCCTTCCTTCCTTCCTTCCTTCCTTCCTTCCTTCCTTCCTTCCTTCCTTCCTTCTTTCCTTCCTTCCTTGATCACTGCAAACAACATTGCAAAATTGAATCGGACACACGGACAACCTGCTTTATGACCGTCGCAATTTAACGACCGCCCTGAGCAGTCTCCATTGCAGTCGTTAAGTCAAGGACTACCGGTTTCCCGCTTTTTTTTTTTTTCATGTCCCAAAGGCCGTGGCTAAAATGCATCCGAATAAGTCAAAGTTATCCAAGGGATGTCAATTACAGGACGAAACTCTTAGAAAGAGATTCTGCCTCTTGTTTTCAGACACTACAAAGACAAAACCATTTGAACACACACGCACGCACGCACACACACGCACGCCCCGTTCCCTACCTTTAAACCACTTGGAGTCGTGCTTAACCGTGCGCAGGGTCGGGCTGTCTCCGAGGCTGCGGTAAATGACGGCGTCAATGGCCAGGAAATCGGTCACCGTGGCGGTGAACAGCATGCCACCTACCCAGACGAGAGAGAAATTAAAAGAAAGCTGCTGCAGAAGTTATGATAGCCAAAAATGGAAAAGCATCGGGAGAGAATATCTGTGGCTCAGGATTGAACTGTGGGGTCCTTGGTGCTCTCTGAGCTGGGTGGTTTCCTTGCAGACGTTTTATGACCCAACTAGGGAACAGCATCAATGCTAGAAGGGAGTGGAATTTATGGAGAGGAGGAAGGAAGGAAGGAAGGAAGGAAGGAAGGAAGGAAGGAAGGAAGGAAGGAGGGAAGGACTATTGGATCTTTGGTGCTCTCTGAGCTTGGTGGTTTCCTTGCAGACGTTTTATGACCCAACTAGGGAACAGCATCAGTGCTAGAAGGGAGTGGAATTTATGCAGAGGAGGAAGGAAGGGAGGGAGGGAGGGAGGGAGGGAGGAAGGAAGGAAGGAAGGAAAGAAGGACTATTGGATCTTTGGTGCTCTCTGAGCTGGGTGGTTTCCTTGCAGACATTTTATGACCCAACTAGAGAACAGCATCAGTGGTAGAAGGGAGTGGAATTTATGGAGAGGAGGGAGGGAGGGAGGGAGGGAGGGAGGGAGGGAGGAAGGAAGGAAGGAAGGACTATTGGATCTTTGGTGCTCTCTGAGCTGGGTGGTTTCCTTGCAGACATTTTATGACCCAACTAGAGAACAGCATCAGTGCTAGAAGGGAGTGGAATTTATGCAGAGGAGGAAGGAAGGGAGGGAGGGAGGCAGGGAGGGAAGGAGGGAGGGAGGAAGGAAGGAAGGAAGGAAGGACTATTGGATCTTTGGTGCTCTCTGAGCTGGATGGTTTCCTTGCAGACATTTTATGACCCAACTAGGGAATAGCATCAGTGGTAGAAGGGAGTGGGTTTGCAGAGGAGGAGGAGGAGGAGGAGGAGGAGGAGGAGGAGGAGAAAGACTGTGGGGTCCTTGACGCTCTCTGAGCTTGCTTGTTTTCTTGCAGACGTTTCATGACCCAACTACGTAACATCATTTAGAAGGGAGTGAGGTTTGTGGAGAGGAAGAGGAGGAAGAGTAGTAGTAGTTTGGGGTCATCAAAGAGTCAAATGAGGAATTTGGGGAAATCCTTTCCAACCTAGCCAGTGTTATTAGAAGGCAGACGTAAAAAAAATATCCACCAGGGTTCACAAAAGCCATTTCGGGAAGACTTCTTTGGATTTCCTGGGGCAACGTGCACCACTTGGAGATCTTTTGGAGAGAGGTGGGGGTAGGGGAAAAAACCATAAGCAACGGAAAAAAAACCTCCCAAACCCAGCAGTGCCTCCTTCCCACCGCACTGACCTGTAAAAAGGGCAACGTTGGCGTGCTTGGGGTCGTAAGGGCAGCGGGCCATGCCACTGATGTTGTCCCCCATCGGTTCTAGATAGTCCATCTGTTGGGAGGAGAATGGGTTAGAACAGGGGTCTTCAAACGAGGCCCTTTTATGACTTGTGGACTTCAGCTCCCAGAATTCCTCAGCCAGGCACGCTGATAGAGAATCCCAATCCATGAGAGAGGCGGAACTGGCTTAGCTCTGGCATACAAGACTTATAAACCTCCGAAGGGTGGACTCACAACGTCTGGAGGCAGGGCTGGGTCAAAAAAGTCAAGATGGTGGCCACAGTGAACAGCTGAAGCTCTGCTTGTTTGTTTGTTTGTTTTAATATGCACCACAACACGGTAGCTGACATCCTGATTATTTGTACCATGTTGTGTAGACACCCCTGGCTAGGGTGCCCCCATGCTGGCTGGGGAATTCTGGGAGTTGAAGTCCACAAGTTTTCAAGCATCTTATCTTATCTTATCTTATCTTATCTTATCTTATCTTATCTTATCTTATCTTGAGGACCCCTGGTTTAGGGTCCCCTGCTTGAGGAAGAGGTTGCACTAGAAGACCTCCAACACCCCTTCCAGCTCTATTCTGATTGATTTGTTAGTAATAGTAGTAAAGTTGGAAGGGACCTTGGAGGTCATCTAGTCCAACCCCCTGCTCAGGCAGGAAACCCTATACCATTTCAGACAAATGGCTGTCCAGTCTCTTCTCAAAAACTTCCAGTGTTGGAGCATTCACCGCTTCTGGAGGCAGGTTGTTCCACTGGTTAATTGTTCTCACTGTCAGGAAGTTTCTCCTTAGTTCTAGGTTGCTTCTCTCCTTGATGAGTTTCCATCCATTGCTTCTTGTCCTGCCTTCAGGCGTTTTGGAGAATAGCTTGATTCCCTCTTCTTTATGGCAGCCCCTGAGATATTGGAATACTGCTATCATGTCCCCCCTTGTCCTTCTCTTCGTTAAACTAGACATACCCAATTTTAGCAACCGTTCCTTATATGTTTTAGCCTCCAGTCCCCTAATCATCTTTGTTGCTCTTCTCTGTACTCTTTCTAGAGTCTCAACATCTTTTTTACATCGTGGGGACCAAAACTGGATGCAATATTCCAAGTGTGGCCTTACCAAGGCCTTGTAAAGTGGTATTAATACTTCACGTGATCTTGATTCTATCCCTTTGTTAATGCAGCCTAGCACTGTGTTGGCCTTTTTGGCAGCTGCAGCACACTGCTGGCTCATATTTTGATTGATTGATTGATTGATTGAAGGACTAGGGGTGACATGATAGCAGTCTTCCAATATTTGAAGGGCTGCCCCAAAGAAGAGGGAGTCAAGCTGTTCTCCAAAGCACCAGAAAGCAGGACAAGAAACAATGGATGCAAACTGATCAAGGAGAGAAGCAACCTCAAATTAAGGAAAACAGTTCCTAATGGTGAGAATAATCAATCAATCAATCAATCCGAATAGAGCTGAAAGGGACCTTGGAGGTCTTCTAGTCCAGCCCCCTGCTTAAGCAGGAGATCCTATACCCTTTCAGACAAATGGCTGTCCAATCTCTTCTTAAAAGCCTCCAGTGATGAAGCATTCACCGCTTCTGGAGGCAGGTTGTTCCACTGGTTAATTGTTCTCACTGTCAGGAAGTTTCTCCTTAGTTCTAGGTTGCTTCTCTCTTTGGTCAGTTTCCATCCGTTGCTTCTTGTCCTGCCTTCAGGCGCTTTGGATGATGATGAGGATGATGATAATAACAACAACAATAATAATAATTAATAATAATAATAATAATAAAGTTGGATGGGACCTTGGAGGTCATCTAGTCCAACCCCCTGCTCAGGCAGGAAACCCTATACCATTTCAGACAAATGGCTGTCCAGTCTCTTCTTAGAAACTTCCAGTGTTGGAGCGTTCACCGTTTCTGGAGGCAAGTTGTTCCACTGGTTAATTGTTCTCACTGTCAGGAAGTTTCAGAGACGAATTAACCAGTGAGAGAACGATTAACCAGTGGAACAGCCTGCCTCCAGAAGTTGTGGGTGCCCTATCAGTGGAAGCTTTGAAGAAGAGATTGGACAACCACTTGTCTGAAGTGGTTTAGAGTAGGGGTCCTCAAACCTGGCCACTTGAAGACTTGTGGACTTCACCTCCCAGAATTCCCCAGCCAGCCATGCTGGCTGGGGAATTCTGGGAGTTGAAGTCCACAAGTCTTCAAGTGGTCAAGTTTGAGGACCCCTGGTTTAGGGTCTCCTGCTTGAGCAAGAGGTTGGACTAGAAGACCTCCAAGGTCCCTTCCAGCTCTATTCTGATTGATTGATTGATTGACTGATTGTTCTTGCAAGTCGGGAAGTCAGGCGGAGGAAGCTCAGAGAACGGGATCAGATACTCACACTGTAATCGGAGCAAACGGGGTTGAAGGCATTCGTCCCGCACACAAAGAGCACGTTGTCGTTGCGAAGAAGCAGCACTTTGATAAAATTCCGGCATTCTGCCTGAGTAGAGAAAATATATATATATATATATATATAAAATTCAGCAAGTGTTCCCACTAGCATCTCTGCCTGCAGAGGACCTGCAAGCATTAACTGAAGCTGGTTCTCTTGGGGTTCCCATTTTATGACTCGATCTAAAAATGACAAAGAAAAAAAATGAAAATACGGGGAAAACACGGGAGGAAAAAAGGGAAGAGGAAAAAATAATAGGGCAAAAGGGAAAAGTAAAAGAAAAGCAGTGACTCCCGACTGCTTTGGGGGACAGGAGAACAAGATTCTACCACACAACCTCAAGTTTTTACTTTGATGGAAGAATACCGGAATAGTCCTTGGCTGACGGCCACAATGGAGCCCAAAATTGCTGTGGTGAAGAACTTGAATATATTTGCAAGAGATATTTGAAGGGGTAATATGTTGATGTAAAACATTATTTGATTATGGTAATTGAAATTGATAAACTTTTAATAAACAGGTTTAGTAGTAATAGAAATTTAGGATAGAAATGAAATATATTAAATTTACTATGTTATTTGAGGGAAATAGAGAGATGATAGCGAATGTATTAAGTCGAGCTGTTATTCTGTGATTTTATGTTGGAATCTTTGTTTACCCAAACACCACGGTGTGTCTCAAACACTTTTTGTTAAAATTATAAAACCAATAAAATATATTTACAAAAAAAAAAAGGAATAGTCCTTGGCTGACCGCCACAATGGAGCCCAAAATTGCTGTGGTGAAGAACTTGAATATATTTGCAAGAGATATTTAAGGGGGTAATATGTTGATGTAAAACATTATTTGATTATGGTAATTGAAATTGATAAACTTTTAATAAACAGGTTTAGTAGTAATAGAAATTTAGGATAGAAATGAAATATATTAAATTTACTATGTTATTTGAGGGAAATAGAGAGATAATAGCGAATGTATTAAGTCGAGCTGTTATTCTGTGATTTTATGTTGGAATCTTTGTTTACCCAAACACCACGGTGTGTCTCAAACACTTTTTGCTAAAATTATAAAACCAATAAAATATATTTACAAAAAAAAAAGGAATAGTCCTTGGCTGACCGCCACAATGGAGCCCAAAATTGCTGTGGTGAAGAACTTGAATATATTTGCAAGAGATATTTAAGGGGGTAATATGTTGATGTAAAACATTATTTGATTATGGTAATTGAAATTGATAAACTTTTAATAAACAGGTTTAGTAGTAATAGAAATTTAGGATAGAAATGAAATATATTAAATTTACTATGTTATTTGAGGGAAACAGAGAGATGATAGCGAATGTATTAAGTCGAGCTGTTATTCTGTGATTTTATGTTGGAATCTTTGTTTACCCAAACACCACGGTGTGTCTCAAACACTTTTTGTTAAAATTATAAAACCAATAAAATATATTTACAAAAAAAAAAAAAAAGGAATAGTCCTTGGCTGACGGCCACAATGGAGCCCAAAATTGCTGTGGTGAAGTGAGACCTTTTGTTAAGTGAGTTTTGCCCCATTTTATGACTTTTTTGGCCGCAGTGGTTTCAGTGAAACATTGCAGTTATTCAGTCACACTTAAGTTAAGCGAATCTGCTTTCCACCCACTGACTTTGCTTGTCAAAAGGTCGCAAAGGGAATCACAACGATCATAAACAGCAATCAGTCGCCAGGCATCTGAATTTTGATCACCTGATGCTGCAACGGTCGTAAGTGGGAAGCATGGTCGTTAAGTCCTTTTTTCCAGTGCCACTGTAACTTTGAACATTCACTAAATGAACTGTCGTAAGTCGAGAACTACCCTCCATACTAGCATTTCTGTAACCACATCCTAGCTCAGGGGTCTTCACACTTGGCCCTTTTGTGACTGGTGGACTTCAACTCCCAGAATGCCTCAGCCAGCATGCCTGGCTGAGGGATTCTGGGAGTTAAAGTTCACTCCTCTTAAAGTCTATATTAGGGGTCTTCAAACTTGGCCCTTTTATGACTGGTCGACTTCAACTCCCAGAATGCCTCAGCCAGCGTGCCTGGCTGAGGGATTCTGGGAGTTGAAGTCCACTCCTCTTAAACTCTATATCAGGGGTCTTCAAACTTGACCCTTTTATGATTTGTGGACTTCAACTCCCAGAATGCTTTCAGCTAGTGTGCCTGGCTGAGGAATTCTGGGAGTTGAAGTCCACTCCTCTTAAAGTCTATATCAGGGGTCTTCAAACTTGGCCTTTTTATGACTGGTGCACTTCAACTCCTAGAATGCCTCTGCTAGCATGCCTGGCTGAGGGATTCTGGGAGTTGAAGTCCACTCCTCTTAAACTCTATATCAGGGGTCTTCAAACTTGGCCCTTTTATGACTGGCTGAGGAATTCTGGGAGTTGAAGTCCACCAGTCATAAAATGGCCAGGTTTGAAGTCCCCTGACCTAGCTAATCAGCAAAACCCAAAATCAAAGTTTCATTTCCCCCCCCCCCCACCTCAAGCATAAAGTCCAGAAGCGGTTTCCGAGTGGAAACAAAATTGTGTTCTTTTCTGTAATCCAGTCAATTTGCGAACTTTTGAAACCATTCATCCCTTGTGGGAATCAAAGTACCCTTCCATTTTTTTGTGCATAAAGTACAGGCAGTTCTCGACGTATGACCGCAAGGGAACCCCAAGTTTCTGTCACTAAGCAAGACATGGGCTAAGTGAATTTTGCCCCGTTCTACGATCTTTCCTGCCTCGATTGTTAAGTGAATCACTGCAGTTGTTAAGTCAGGAACACAGTTGTGAAGTGAATCTGGCTTCCTCCCCTTGACTTTGCTTGTCAGGTCACAAAAAGGGATCACGTGACCCCAGGACACTGCGACTGTTATAAATATGAATCCGTTGACAAGCATCCGAATATTGATCATGTGACCATGGGGAGGCTGCAACAGTTATTAAGTATGAAATATGGTCATAAATAACTTATGTCTAGTTTAATGAAAAGAAGGACGAGGGGTGACATGATAGCAATCTTCCAATATAATGATGATGATGATGATGATGATAGACTGGACAGCCATTTGTCTGAAATGGTATAGGGCTTCCTGCCTGAGCAGGAGGTTGGACTAGAAGACCACCAAAGTCCTTTCTATTATTATTATTATTATTAGAATAGAATAGAATAGAATAGAATAGAATAGAAAATAAGGAATAGACTAGAAATAAGGAATAGACTAGACTAGACTAGAATAGATATTGGAGAATAGAATAGAATGGAATAGAATAGAATAGAATAGAATAGAATAGAATAGAATAGAATAGAATAGAATAGAAAATAAGGAACATAGTAGAGTAGAGTAGAATAGAATAGAACAGAACAGAATACAGGATATAGAATAGAATAGAATAGAACAGAATAGAAAATAAGGAATAGAATAGAAATAAGGAATAGACTAGACTAGACTAGACTAGAATGGAACAGAACAGAATAGATATTGTAGAATAGAACAGAATAGAAAATAAGGAATAGACTAGACTAGAGTAGAGTAGAATAGAACAGAACAGAATAGAGGATATAGAATAGAACAGAACAGAACAGAACAGAATACAGGATATAGAATAGAATACAGGATATAGAACAGAATAGAACAGAACAGAATAGAAAATAGAATAGAAAATAAGGAATAGAATAGAGTGGAGTAGAATAGAATAGAATAGAACAGAATAGAATACAGGATATAGAATAGAATAAAATCGAATCGAATCGAATAGAATAGAAAGGAAGGAATGGAATGGAATGGAATGGAATAGAATAGAACTGGAAAGGACCTTGGAGGTCTTCTAGTCCAGCCCCCCCGCTCAACCAGAAGAACCTATACCATTTCAGACAAGTGATTGTCCAATCTCTTCTTAAAAACCTGGAGCTCCCATGATTTCTGAAGGCAAAGTTGTTCCACTGGTTAATTGTTCTGTCAGGAAGTTTCTCCTTAGTTCTAGGTTGCTTCTCTCCTTGATGAGTTTCCATCCGTTGCTTCTTGTCCTGCCTTCAGGTGCTTTGGAGAAGAGCTTGACTCCCTCTTCTTTGGGGCAGCCCCTGAGATACTGGAAGACTGCTCTTGTGTCACCCCTCGTCCTTCTTTTCTCTAGACTAGCCAAACCCAAGTTATTGTTGTTGTTATTATTATTATCATTATTACTTCTTTTAGTACTGTTGTCATTTTGAACGGTCAGTAAATGAACTGCACTGCCTGTGCTTGAATGTTTTAACCTTAAGTAGACAAGAAAAATTATTCAGGCTGGTGCCAACGCTGTCGGTACATGGTGTCCTTCAAAAACCACGTTCTCCCCCCCTTTTTCTGTTAGAAACATGCCCGCTGTTTCCCAAGCCAGGTTGTTCTACCATTGCTGAGGGCGGGAAGGATGTTATTTTGGACCTGCAGCTTCTCATCTTTTGTGCTTTTTCTGGAGATAATATTCATTGTCCTTTAGCTTCTGTAACCCAGCACCTTTTTTCCCCCTCTCCTGGTTTCTATGGTTGCAGAACAGGCCGGAGAGAAAAAGAGAGAGAGAAAGAGAGGGGGGGGAGAGGGAGAATGAGAGAGAAAGAGAAAGAGAGAATGACAGAGAGAAAAAAGAGAGAGAATGAGAGAAAAAAGAGAGAATGAGAGAGAATGAGAGAGAAAGAGAAAGAGAGAAAGAGAGAGAGAGAGACAGAGAGAAAGAGAGAGAGAATGAGAGAGAGAGAGAATGACAGAGAAAAAAGAGAGAGAATGAGAGAAAAAAGAGAGAGAATGAGAGAGAAAGAGAGAGAAAGAGAGAAAGAGAAAGAGAAAGAGAGAGAGAATGAGAGAGAGAAAGAGAGAATGACAGAAAAAAGAGAGAATGAGAGACAGAAAGAGAGAGAGAGAAAGAGAGAGAAAGAGAATGAGAGAGAGAAAGAGAGAGAGAAAGAGAGAGACAGAGAAAGAGAGAAAGAGAGAGAATGAGGCAGAGAGAGAGAAAGAGAGAGACAGAGAGAGAAAGAGAGAAAGAGAGAGAGGGAGAATGAGAGAGAGAGAGAAAGAGAGAGACAGAGTGAGAAAGAGAGAGAATGAGAGAGAGAGAGAGAGAGAGAGAGAGAGAGAGAGAGAGAGAGAGAGAGAGAGAGAGAGAGAGAGAGAGAGAGAGAGAGAGAGAGATTCTTTGGAAGAAGAAGAAGAAAACACACACACACAAATGGGTGGCTGACTTCCACCATCCCTTTCCTTCTCAGGTTTGGTTTTTCCGCTGTCGTTCTTTGTTTCAGCCGATGGGGGAAGCTTGAAAAGGCCCCAAACTCACAGAGGCCTCCTGAAACCAGGAAAGGGAATTGGAAATTTATTTAAATGCTCCAAAATGAATATCCGGAGGTTGGAGGCCGTCTGTCAAAGGAGAATCCTCTTTGGACGCAGAATATAGAATGACAGAGCTGAAAGGGACCTCGGAGGTCTTCTAGTCCAGCCCCCTGCTCAAGCAGGAGACCTTATACCAGGGGTAGGCAACTTTGGCTCTTTTATAACTTGTGGACTTCAACTCCCAGAATTCCTGAGCCAGCCATTGGCTCTTTTATGACTTGTGGACTTCAACTCCCAGAATTCCTGAGCCAGCCTGGCTCAGCTTGGAAACCTCTCCCTTTCCCCTCAGCATGGCTGGCTCAGGAATTCTGGGAGTTGAAGTCCACCAGTCATAAAAGAGCCAAGGTTGCCTACCCCTGCCTTATACCATCCTTGTCAAATGGTTGTACAGTCTGTTCTTGAGGGCAAACCCACAACTTCTGCAGGCTTGTCACTCCACTGATTCATTGTTCCCATGGTCAGGAAATTCTTCCTTGGCTCTTGGTTGATTCTCTCCATGATGTTCTTCTCCATCTGTTTCTTCTTAACAGAATAACAGAGCTGGAACGGATCTTGGAGGTCTTCTGGTCCAACACCCTGCTCAAGCAGAAGAACCTATCTCATTTCAGACAAGTGGCTGTCCAGTCTCTTCTTAAAAACGTCCAGTCATGGAGCCACCACAACTTCTGGAGATAAGTTGTTCCACTGATTAATTGTTCTCACTGTCAGGAAATTCCTCCTTAGTTCTAGGTTGCTTCTCTCCTCGATTAGTTTCCATCTGTTGCTTCTTGTCCTGCCTTCAGGTGCTTTGGAGAATAGCTTGACTCCCTCTTCTTTGGGGCAGCCCCTGAGATATTGGAAGAATGCTATCATGTCACCCCTGGTCCTTCTCTTCATTAAACAAGACATATCCAATTCCAGCAACCGTTCCTTGTATGTTTTAGCCTCCAGTCCCCTGATCATCTTTGTTGTTCTTCTCAGCACTCTTTCTAGAGTCTCAGCATCGTTTTTGTGTTGTGGTGACCAAAACTCAGAATTGGCTTAGAATAACAGAGTTGGAAGGAACATTGGAAGTCTTCTAGTCCAGCCCCTTGCTCAATCAGGAGACTCTATACCCTTCCAGACAAGTGGCTGTCCAGTCTCTTCTTAAAAACTTCCAGTGTTGGAGCTTTTACTGCTTCTGGAGGCAGGCTGTTCCACTGGTTAATTGTTCTCACTGTCAGCAAGTTTCTCCTTAATTCCAGATTGCTTCTCTCCTTGATCAGTTTCCATCCATTGCTTCTTGTCCTGCCTTCGGGTGCTTTGGAGAATAGCTTGACTCCTTCTTTGGGGCAGCCCCTGAGATATTGGAACACTGCTACCATGTCCCCCCCTCGTCCTTCTCTTCGTTAAACTGGACATACCCAATTCCAGTAACCGTTCTTCATATGTTTCAGCCTCCAGCCCTCTAAACTGGACATGGTATTCCAAGTGTGGTTTCATTTAGCATCATTTCTTGTGACCTTGGTGCTATCCTTCTGTTGACTTCATTAGCAGGGTTCTCCCAAAGATGTTTTTTTCAGGAAGCAGCTGGACCTTCTTGTTTTTTCTTGAAGATGTTTCCCTTCTCCTCCAAAAAGCTTCTTCAGCTCTGACTGGATGGTGGGGAAGGGAAGGATTTATACTCCTCGTTGACAGCTGGTCATTTGCATCCTTTTAGTGAGGTGTTGAGGCCACCTGGAGGCTTATCTGTGTCCTCAGGGTCACCTGAGTGGGGCAAATGGGTGTGGAGCCTTCTTGGAATTGCTGAAAGGGCTGTGTCCTCAGCCAACACAACATACGTGCACATTTCAAACTGAAGAGTACACGAAGGCAGAAGCTTGTCCACCCCGAGGACGAAACACCCAGACACAAACTAAGCAATGTGGAATATACAGTGCAATGGAGTGAGCCATGTGCATATCTGTACATCAGGGAAACAAAACAAGCACTTCACAAACGCAAGGCACAACATAGGAGAGCAAACCCATCAGGACAAGAGTCAGCCGTCCATCTGCATTTGAAAGACCAAGGCCGCTCTTGTGAAGATAACAAAGTCGCATTTTGGACGGAGAGGACCGCTGGTTTGAAAGAGGAGGCAAAGAGGCCATCTAGGTCAAAATTGAGCAGCCCTCTCTCAACAGAGGGGGAGGGACACAACATCTTCTATCTCCAGTCTACAGCACAGTTCTTTCGAAAGTTGCAAGAAGGCTCCACACCCATTTGCCCCACTCAGGTGACCCTGAGGACACAGATAAGCCTCCAAGTGGCCTCAACGACTGTCTAAAACAGTGGTTCTCAACCTTTTTAATGCCGTGACCCCCAACCGGTCATAAGTCGAGGACTACTCAACCAGTCGTAAGTCAAGGACTACTCTACTGGTGCAGCACCGTTTGCAGAATGGGACCTTTGGCGGGCTCAGCAAGGCAGAGACAGCCTGGACAATTCCTATTGAAAGCCAATAGAATTAGACTCTATTCAAGAGAGTGTATTCTATTGGCTTTCAAAAGCCAATAGAACAAAAGGGAGTAGCACAGCTAAGGAAAAGGGGAAAAAAATGGCGGACTGCGTTGTTTGGCGACCCCCGTGAAATGGTCGTTCGACCCCAAATGGAGTCCTGACCCACAGGTTGAGAACCACTGCTCTAAAAGGAGGCAAATAACCAGCTGTCTGCAAGGAGTATAAATCCTTCCCTTCCCCACCATCCAGTCAGAGCTGAAGAAGCTTCTTAGATGAGAAGCGAAACGTCTTCAAAGAAAAAACAAGAGAAGTTCAGTTGCCTCTTGAAAAAGCGCCTTTGGGACAACCCTGACCTGGGGGGGTGACGGAACATCTTCATAGACAATTAGCCAAAGTGAATCTCTGGTAATAATAATAACAATAAAGTCGGAAGGGACCTTGGAGGTCATCTAGTCCAACCCCCTGCTCAGGCAGGAAACCCTATGCCATTTCGGACAAATGGCTGTCCAGTCTCTTCTTAAAAACTTCCAGTACTGGAGCATTCACAACTTCTGGAGGCAGGTTGTTCCATTGGTTAATTGTTCTAATTGTCAGGAAGTTTCTCCTTAGTTCTAGGTTGCTTCTCTCCTTGATGAGTTTCCATCCGTTGCTCCTTGTCCTGCCTTCTGGCGCTTTGGAGAATACACAGTCCCTGTGAAGAGATCTTCCCAGGCTGAAGCCCAGATCCAGGATGCTGATGATCTTAGTCCAAAGCCAGGTCTGCTTTTGTCTCCGAGAAGGATTCCCAACTCCCGGCCCTAACCCATCTCCTCCCCAGGGGATGCCGAGCGATTAGCCATCCTGCGGAGGGGCACCCGGATCCCTCCCTGTGCGACCGTCATTTCTGCCCTCCGTTCCTTCCCAACATGATGGCTTTCATGCTCTACAAATCACCTTTTCTCCCGCTGAAGCCACGGCACCTGGGCTCCAATAATAGCCCTCATTTTCCAATGCAAATTGAATTACGAACCATCACGGCCCATCTCTGCCACGAAGCCTCTAATCCCCAGCCTTTTCCCCTCCCGGGGGACCCTTCTCTGTCGGCGACAAGCAAGGTGGTCTCCAGGAGTCACCCCTGGACTCACTGCATAATTCTCTCCTCCCGGCAAACATTTTTACATCAAACGTGATTTATTAACAGCCTGGCCTAATTGCTTTTGTAATTAATTATTTCTGGTCTGTTGATCGGCAGCACACATCTCATAATCAGTGCAAAATCCAATTTCCAGATTCTATTAACACCTCGCCGGGATGCAGAGATGACAGAAGCGTCTGGTCCCAAGGGGGGTGGGGGGGTGGGTGGGATGGGAGATCTCAAGGGATCTCGAGGGGGTGCCGTTTGCGGGGAGATGGTGTGTATCTTCTAGCTCAAATGCGGCAAACGTAAGGGAGATCACTTGCCAAAATTGCTTTCACTCCCTGTTTAAATAGCAAAAGGGAGAGGAATTCAGCTGAGGGACGTGATCTTCTGTGAAATGGGAAAGAAATTTAAGGGGGGGGGGATGTAGGGGGAATGGGATGTCATCCTATTTCCAAATCTGGCACAGAGACAAGCTTAGACAGGTCGCGTGATCCCTGATTGGCAGGATAATTGATTGGGTCCAGTGCATCTGGAATAAAAGCTGGGGTGGGTGGGTGGGTGCACGTGATTATGGGAGGGTAGTTGCGGAAAACTGTTTTAGGGGAAGCTTTAAAACTGTGTTTTTCACACTTGGCAATTTTAAAATGGGTGGACTTCAACTCCCAGAATTCCCCAGACCTATGTTTTAAGATAGGTGGACTTCAACTCCCAGAATTCCTCAGCCAGCATCCTTTAAGATGGGTGGACTTCAACTCCCAGAATTCCCCAGCCAGTATCCTTTAAGATGGGTGGACTTCGACTCCCAGAATTCCCCAATTAACCTGCTTTAAGATGGATTAAATTTGAATATTGATTTTCTCATAAAGGTCATGTAAAGGTGATTAAGATATATATATAAGCTAAAACGTATTGATAAGTGTAATAAATACGTCTTGACGCAGCGGTAAGAATGAAAATTATTAGCTTTAAATATGAGATAGTGGATACAAAGAAGAAGAGAGAGGAAATATTAAGCATTGAAATAAAAGTAATTTTGGTTACTAGGTTTAAAATATTTGGAAACTATTAGAAAATAAGAATATTTTATTGTATTATAAATTTGTTGATATAGATGGTGAGAACTTAAATAGATAAGACGTGTATCCTGAATACCGGATTTTGTGAGGAAAATTGTGATGAAAGGAATTGGGAACATTTAAAACTTGGAAATGATAAATATTAAACATTAATTTTAAATATTAATGGAAAATTAAAATTGGGAAAAATTCACTAGGACATTGATTGTCTCAAAGATTGAACGCTAAAATGATTAAGATATATATACCGTATATTCCGGCATATAGGACAACCCGGCGTATAAGACGACCCCCTAGTTCGACGCCGGATCGCAAGACGATCAACGCCGAGTCGCAAGACAATCGACGGCAAGTCGCATGCCTAGAAAGTCGTCTTATACACCGGAAACTATGTTATTTCTGGCGTATAAGACGATTGACGCCGTCGCATGCCTAGAAAGTCGTCTTATACGCCAGAAACTACCTTATTTCCGGCGTATAAAACGACTCGGCGTATAAGACGACCCCCGAGTTCGGAGGCTGTTTCGACGCTCTCAAAAGTCGTCTTATACGCCGGAATATACGGTAAACTAGAAACTATTGATAAATGTAAGAAAGTTATTTTTTATTTGATTGATAGAAATAAGAAGTGTATTAATTCAAATATGAGACAATACACATAAAGAGGAAAAGAGAGGAAATATTTACTGTAACAGTTTGGGATTTGTACTAATGATATTTGTATGTAATTGAATTATGGTAACTCAGTCGCCGTGTTGCTTTTCAAAGATATAAATGTAATATTGGAAAATCAATAAAATTTTCAAAAAAAACCACTCCTGCTTTAAGATGGATGGACTTCCATTCCCAGAATTCCCCAGCCAGCATGCTTTTTTAAGATGTATGGATTTCCATCCCCAAAATTCACCAGCCAGCATGCTTTAAGTAAGATACGTGGACTCCAACTCCCAGAATACCCCAGGCCGCCATGCTTTAAAGATGGATTCACTTCAATTCCAGCAAGCTGGCTGAGGATCCTGGGAGTTGAAGTCCACCCCTCACAAAGCGGCCAATTGTGAAAAACACTGCACGAAATTCCTTCCCCAGCCTACTTTTGCATTTTTTTCTGCTTTAAGGGATTTCATTTTCTTGGAGAAAAGCCACACTTTGGCTGTCTTGAATTGAAAAAAAAAAAAAATACACCACGAGTTATATTGGCCATCAGCCATCCCCGTTCTCCGGTGTTTTGGCTTCCTCTTTTTTAATCATCTCTACAAAATGGTAGTAATAATGTGGAAAAAGGGGGGGGGGGAAGAGAGACGAGAGAGGACTTTATTAAGTGATGGAGCTGGTTCCTTGCAGACTGCCAGAAAAAACAATTAATATAGTTTCTCTTGGATCACGAAGGCAGTTGGCGCTTCGAAGGTGAAAAATATTTTCACAACAGAAGTTTAACCACATTAAAATGAGGACGGCTTCCACATTTTCTACACATTTTACCCAAGAAGGCCTTTAAATAATTTGGCATATGGTTTCTGAGGGGAAAAAGAACTCATCAAAGGACTGAAATCAGAAATGCACCACCGTTTAAAACGTTTATAAATATTCTTTCTCTACTGGAGTGCAACCGAGAGGATGTTAGAAGTTAAATACAGGGCGTCCTTGATTTACGACCACGAGGGAGCCTCGACAGGTCTGTCGCTAAGCGAGACAGCTGTTAAGTGAGCTTCGCCTCGTTTTACGACCTTTCCTGCCGCGGTTGTTGAGGGAATCAGTGCAGCTGTTAAAGTTGGTCACCCAGTTGTTAAGTGAATCGGGCTTCCCCCGTTGACTTGGCCAGTAAGAAGGTTGCCAAAGGGGATCACATGATCCGTCGTAAATATGAGTCAGTTGCCGAGTGGCTTGAATTTTGCTCACGTGACCCTGGGGGAGACCACAACGGTCGTTAAGTGTGAAAAACGATCCTAAACCACTCTTTTCGGTGCCGTTGTTAACTCTGAATGGTCACTAAACAAAATGATTGTAATAAATGATTGTAATAAATAAATAAATGAATGATTTATTTATTTATTTATTGGTATCTGATAATATCTGAGATTTTATTACTCGTCTCAGCAGTTCAAACTTTTGTTTGTTCGTTCATTCATTCATTTATTTATTGGTATCTTATAATATCTGAGATTTTATTACTCGGCTCAGCAGTTCAAACTTTTGTTCGTTCGTTCATTCATTCATTCATTCATTTATGTATTTATTTATTGGTATAATATCTGAGATTTTATTACTCGGCTCAGCAGTTCAAACTCTCCCTCTGCTGTTACAGGAATTCAATTTACTTTTCTCTTACGGTTAATTCCTTATCAATGCTATGCAGGGAGTCCTCGACTTACGACCACAATGTCTCAAATACCGACCGTCATGACACCCGCCCAATGGAAATTCCAAGTTCCATTACGGTCGTAAGTCGAGGACTATTTTGTATTTGTTATTTTAAATTTTTTTATTGGGTTATCCGGATTCCAGACTCATGCAACTAAGACATTTGTTCACTGAGTTTTGCCCCATTTTACGGCCTTCCTTGCCACAGGTTGTTAAGTGGACCCCCCTCTTCTTTGTGGCAACCCCTCAAATATTGGAGGAAAGGGAAAGAGGAAAGGAAAGGAAAGGGAATAACAGTTGGAAGGGATCTTGGAGGTCTTCTAGTCCAACCCCCTGCTCAGGCAGGAAACCCTATACCATTTCAGACAAATGGGTGTCCAGTCTCTTCTTAAAAACCACCAGTGTTGGAGCATTCACAACTTCTGGTGGCAGGTTGTTCCACTGGTTAATTGTTCTCACTGTCAGGAAGTTTCTCCTTAGTTCTAGGTTGCTTCTCTCCTTGATGAGTTTCCATCCGTTGCTTCTTGTCCTTCCCTCTGGTGCTTTGGAGAATAGCTTGACTCCCTCTTCTTTGGGGCAGCCCCTGAGATATTGGAATACTACTATCATGTCCCCCCTGGTCCTTCTCTTCATTAAACCACATTTGTGCACCCATTGAAAGGAAAAGAGCCAATATGTGCAGGCATTTTTAGATGCGTTTTCCGCTTCCTTTTAGACATTCAGCCTGCAACAAGAACAGGGAGCCTGGAAGAATAATTGCAGGTTTTGGAGACTGTCCGAAATGTAAAATTTTGGAAGGGCAGCCAGAACAGGTTTTGCAATTTCCTTTTGGATTTCCTGGAGATTTCTCCAAGGCAAACTGAGTAGGCCACTTTAACTGCTTAGCACATTCTCTCTGGCTGGTGTGAAACACACTCAATTTCCTTCCCTGAAACATTTTGCACATATTATGCTGCTCCAACTGTTTTTATTTTTTTTATGTTTTGGGGTTTTTTTTTGTACTTCCAGGAGAGGCAAAGGAACTTTCCTGTTTATCAGCTTTGCTGAAGCCGTGTGGGAGCCCCGCTTTCCAAAAATGACAATGGTTAGTAAATTTGCCAGAAATGAATCATTGATTCCAGCTGCACAGGCCAGCTTTCTTGAAAACAAGATCTGAGTTGCAGGAGTCTGCAGAACTAAATTAAAAAAAACTAAAACAACAAATACAAAGTAGTCCTGGACTTACGACCGTAATGGAACTCGGAATTTCCATTGGGTGTCATGACGGTCGTTATTTGAGACATCCTACGTGGCCCAGCTGATTTTTATAACGTTTTGCGGTGGTCGTAAAAAGAGAACAGCACGGTGGTAAAACAATGCCGCCCTTGTTAAGCAAAACCATTGTTCTTAAACACCAGTTTAAGTAAACACCAGTTTCTGGCAAAAAGCACAAATTATGGTTTGGTGGCTACGCAAATGGCGGTAAATGTGAGCCTGTTGCCCATCATCCAAAATTTGATCATGTGACTCTTGTAAGAAGCAGCCGTCACAATACTAAAATCCTAGTTGTTAAGTATTTTAGGGTGTCCATCATGACTTTGAATGGACGCTAAGTGATCCGTCGTAAGTTGAGGACCACTTGGACACCTAGCCAAGGAAAAGGGCATCCCTCAGCTGCAGTTTCAGGGTTTTACTCCTTTCCTGACTGACTTCTGCGGTTCAAAAACGCTGCGTTAGCCTAACCAGGTTTGTCAAACACCCGGCGCTGCTAATCTCCACAAGCTAATCGTGGTTAGTTCAATCCCAGCTAGATTTCCCTGTAGCTTTTTTGGGGAGTTGCATCCTTGTCTATCTATGGTCCTCAAGAGGAAATGTAAATCTGAATGGAAATTATTGTACTTACTTCGTGTTTTCCCTTCATGTGACAAATGTTGATGTCGTTTTTATTCGATCGCCACGTCATTTTCTGTGGGTCGAGAGCAGAACAAAAAAAAAAAGCACATCAAATTAAAACAAGGCATCATGGATACCCCCTGACATACACCCTGCCTTCTTCCCCCCCCCCCAACAAAACCCACTGACACTGCAAACCCCAATTGTGGCTGGCTGAGGTGTCTTTAAATTAAAAAAAAATATCTCCTAACGATTACTCATCTGTTTGCATCATCACATCAGCCCAGAGGAATCTGCAAGTTTAAAATGCAAATTGAAAACCCCTCCGGTTCATTTCCGTGCCGCAAAAAAAAGAACAATTCCATCACACCCTAGGGAATTAGGGCATCTTTTTATTTTTATTTTGTTTTTTGAGTTTTTCTCAATTTCTGTTATTTGCAACCTTCCTGCCACCGCTTGCGTTGCTCGTAATTGCAATTGGGGTTAACAGTTTTACAAACCTATTGTCAATGCTGCTAACATCGGATGTTCTTGCTTTGACCATATATGAAGATGCAGCCAATTTCCCCTTAACTTGTGTGTTACTTTTAGAGTTAGAATTACATGATACTGGGGGGGGGGGAGGAAGAATATGTATGGGAATCAGTTAGACGTAACAACACCGTAGTAGAGTGTTTTTTAAGGTTGTTTGAAATAAGAGATGATAAGAAATGGCAGGTAGAAGAACTTCTACTTCTTTTTTTTTAAAATAATTTTTTATTTTTCCAAACTCTCCCCCGTATATATACCGTGATATTTATCAGACGTTAACATACATTCTTTTAACATTCATATATAAGATACTTTTGATAAAATGAAATAAATACATACGCACGACTTTTGGTGTTGCTCGTCCACTTCCCCTTTCACTGTATCTACACTCCTTCTTCTCTACCTTCTTTCTCCCTTTCTTCTCTTCCCTACTTCCCTCTTCTTCCTCTCCTATTCTCTTTCCTTCACCACTCTCTTCCCCTTTCTCCCCACTTCTCCTCTTCTCCTCCAACCTTCCTACTTCCTTCTCCCCTCCTTTACTCTTTTCTCTCTCCTCTCCTTTCTTCCCTCTCATCCTTCTTCAGATACAATTCAGGGGTAATGTCCGAGCAACTCCTCTCTCCAAATTTCCCTATCTGTATTATATACAATAAGATTAACTTCTTCTTCTTCTTGTGCCATATCTGTTATCGGACGTTGGCGATCATGCTGGCGATCCTGTTTTTATCAGCAGCCGCAGGAAAAAGGGCTGCTGAGTTTTGTCCAAACCAGTCCCTTAGATTTTGAAGCCACGATGTTCTTCTTCTGCCTGGACCTCGTTTGCCTTCCATCTTTCCCTGGAGGATGAAATGGAGCATGCCGTATTTTTCTGGGTGTCGCATCACACGTCCGAAATATTCTAATTTTCATTTTTTAATTGTTTTGATTCATTTCCCTTGGCTTTCCCAGGCAGCTTATCACCTCCTCATTTCTGATCTTGTCAATTCAGCTTATACGTAACAGCCGCCTGTAAATCCACATTTCAAATGCTTCTAGTCTCTTCAGGTGGCCTTCTGTCAGAGACCAACTCTCTACTCCATAAGCAGGATAGAAGAAATATAGCATCTGACAAGCCTGATTTTCAGTCTTAGGCTTATGTAGAAGAACTAGGTAATAATAATAATAATAAAGTTGGAAGGGACCTTGGAGGTCATCGAGTCCAACCTCCTGCTCAGGCAGGAAACCCTACACCATTTCGGACAAATGGCTGTCCAGTCTCTTCTTAAAAACTTCCAGTGTTGGAGCATTCACCACTTCTGGAGGCAGGTTGTTCCGCTGGTTAATTGTTCTCACTGTCAGGAAGTTTCTCCTTAGTTCTAGGTTGCTTCTCTCCTTGATTAGTTTCCCTCAGTTGCTTCTTCTCCTGCCTTCCGGCGCCTTGGAAAATAGCTTGACTCCCTCTTCTTTGGGGCAGCCCCTGAGATACTGGAAGACTGCTATCCTGTCCCCCTTCGTCCTTCTTTTCATTAAACTAGACATACCCAATTCCAGCAACCGTTCCTTGTATGTTTTAGCATTTCAGTTTGGAAACCTGTGCCGAAGACATGCTTTCTGCGTATGGATGCCGTTTTCCTCAAGAATATTTATTTTTAACACACACCCAAAGATGTGTGGCTCTATATCTAGAGTCAGTGCACGTGTCTGTATGTGTATAATAGTCCTGGACTTACAACCGTTCATTTAGTGGCTGTTCAAAATGACAACGGAATTGAAAAGAGTGACTTTTGACCATTTTTCATCCTTACGACCGTTACAGCGTCCCCATGACCGTGTGATCAAAATTCAGACTTCTGGCAACTGACTCCTTTTTATGACGGTTATGGAGTGCCGAGCGGGAGTCACGTGATCCCCTTTTGGCGACCTTCTCACAGGCAAAGTCAACGGGGGGAAGCCAGATCCACTTAACAACCGTGCTACTAACTTAACAAATGCAGTGATTCCCTTAACAACTGTGGTGAGAAAGGTCGTAAAATGAGGCAAAACTCGCTTCACAATAGCAATGGAAATTTTGGCTCAACTGTGGTCGTAAGTTGAGGACTACCTGTACATACACACACATACACACATGTATAAAATATACAGTATATAATATACTATAATATACTATACTAGACCGAGGGTCTTGGCCCTTTTATGACGTGGACTTCAACCCAGAATTCCTCAGCCAGGCACGCTAGCTGGGGAATTCTGGGAGTTGAAGTCCACAAGTCATAAAAGGGCCAGGTTTGAAGACCCCTGTGCTATGCTATGCTATGCTATGCTATGCTATGCTATGCTATGCTATGCTATGCTATGCTATAATATGATAGATACGATACAATACGATACAATATAATATAATATATAGTGTACTACATATTCCTTCTGAGAGAGAATGCAAAAAGGCTTTTTTTCTTTTATGGGATTTTCTGAGCGCCTCTCTCTGATTCCTTCTCCAGAGGAGCCACTGAGGTAGCTCTTTCTCCAATCAATAAGAAAAAGGAAGGAATGGATAATTTATTTTTGAAACAGGTGCACGTGAATGTTTCAACACGAGGAAATGTCTGGAAAATTAAATTACTGGCGGTAAGTGCCAGGAGCATTAAAACAGCCGAAACAATCTAGAAAAATAGCAATAAAAAGGCAGTTATTCCTTTCGTGCAAACTGGACAGGAGTTTTAGGCAATATAGAGGAAAAGAGAATTTCTTTAAGTGGAGCTAGGCTGAAATTGGTTCATAATAATCATAATCATAATAATAATTTATAGCATCTGGAGCACCACTTGAACAGCATTGGCACTGAGAAAATCCCCAACAGTCAGTTGCAAAAGGAAGTTTTACTTGGAATAGCTTACACCAGGGGTAGGCAACCTTGGCTCCTTTATGACTCGTGGACTTCAACTCCCAGAATTCCTGAGCCAGCCTGGCTCAGCTTGGAAACCTCTCCCTTTCCCCTCAGCATGGCCGGCTCAGGAATTCTGGGAGTTGAAGTCCACGAGTCATAAAACAGCCAAGGTTGCCTATCCCTGACCTAGACCAATGTGATGTCCTCCTTATATGGCCATTGGATTCCCCTAGATCAGGGGTAGGAAACCTTGGCTCTTTTATGACTTGTGGACTTCAACTCCCAGAATTCCTGAGCCAGCATGGCTCAGCTTGGAAACCTCTCCCTTTCCCCTCAGCATGGCCGGCTCAGGAATTCTGGGAGTTGAAGTCCACGAGTCATAAAAGGGCCAAGGTGGCCTACTCCTGCCTTACATCCTACAACCACATCTTTAATATTACAGGTGGTCCTCAACTTACAACTGAGTCCAAAATTTATGTTGCTGAGGGAGATATTTATTAAATGAGTTTTGCCTCATTTTACGACCTTTCTTGCCCCATTGGTTAAGTGAATCATTGCAGTTAAGTTAGTAAAATAGTCGTGAGGTGAATCCACCTTTCCCCCATTGACTTTGCGTGTCAGAAGGTCGGAAAAGGGGATCACGTGACCCCCGGGACACTGCAACCGTCATAAGTACATGTCAGTTGCCAAGCTTCTGAATTCTGATCACGTGACCAAAAGGGGATGCTGCAATGATCATAAATGTGAAAAACGGTCCGAAATGACTTTTTTTCAGCGTTGTAGGATTAGAGGATTGTCAATTTGTAAATCTGAATGGTCACTACTGTAAATGAATGGTCCTAAGCTGAGGTCTGTAATAATAATAATAAAATAATAATAATCATCACCACATCAAGGTTGTGCCTGATTCGGGTTTAATTACAGTCATATCTCGAAGGCAACCTGCATTTATGGAGAATTTTCCTGTTAGACTTTCTATAATTGTAACGCAGCCCAGCTCTTCACTTTATCTGAGTGGCTGTAAATCTGCAAAATCCATTTTACAAACGGAGAGCAACTCCCAAATTGCTGTTGAAAGAAATACAATGGGGAAAAAAATTATATTTTACCCTGCGGCAACTTAAACCAACTCTGATTCTTAGGTGTTTTTTTTCTCCCCCTGTTGCTCAGGCAAATCTTATTTTATTTTTATTTTATTTTTATTTTTTTTTTGCAATTGCTGGCTCTTGAGTTTGTGGCTGCTGTTAGAAACCTGGCCGGGGGGGGGGGGGGAGTGTCAAGTCCTTTCGGTTTAGTATTCTGAACTTCAACTCCCAGAATTCCCCTCTCGTCCAGGCCTCTTAAAGTTGCCAAGATTGAGAAACGTTGTTCAGGGGGTGGGGCAGGAATTTGAGTGACAGGATAAATTGCAAAGAGTCCTTACAATCGCAACTGAGCTTGGAATGTGACTGGATCTAATTTATAACGTTTCTTTTTTCTGCTAGTATTAAACGAACACCATGGTTGTTAACGAACTTTCTGATACCAACGGGCATTTTTTATTTTTGCTAAAAACCAGAAATAAATGACGGAAACCAGCAAACACATTGAAAATTGTAATTGTGTAATTACTTGGGAGTAAATTTCACAGACTACCAGTTTTAAAAATACATCTAGCATCTTGGATGCAGACTCTACCATGCATATTGCACATTACTTTTTAGAGTTTTATTTTATTTTATTTTAGATTTATTTAAAATAAATCTAAAAGAACTAGACACAAGGATGTTTCCCCCCCCTCATGCCCATCACTCTGCCAAACAGCTAATTCCCACAACACGGTCAGCCTATTCCTAAACCAGGGGTAGGCAACCTTGGCTCTTTTATGACTCATGGACTTCAACTCCCAGAATTCCTAAGCCAGCCATGCTGAGGAGAAAGGGAGAGGTTTCCATGCTGAGCCATGTCGGCGCAGGAATTCTGGGAGTTGAAGTCCACAATTCCCAAAGGGGGCCATGGTTCCCCCATGCTGGCTCAGGAATTCTGGGAGTTGAAGCCCACAAGTCATAAAAGAGCCAAGGTTCCCCACCCCTGCTATAGACCAACTCTACATCCAGTGGAACTACTGGTTTGTACCTTTAGAGCAGGGGTCTTCAAACTTGGCCCTTTTATGACTCATGGACCAACTCCCAGAATTCCTGAGCCAGCCATGCTAAGGGGTAAGGGAGAGGTTTCCAAGCTGAGCCACGCTGGCCCAGGAATTCTGGGAGTTGAAGTCCGCGAGTCATAAAAGAGCCAAGGTTGCCTACCCCTGGTCAATACTAATCGTTTTATTTAGTATCCCGGTATGCTTTACATTGATTGCTTATTTAGTATCCTATGACCATCACAGAGTGTTGTATCTTATGATTTATGATGAATGTTTTTTTATGATTATAACCGTGATTTATCACTTGTTGCTTGTATGTACACTGAGAGCGTCCGCACCGGAGATAAATTCCTTGTGTGTTCTAATCACACTTGGCTGATAAAGAATTCTATTCTATTTTATTTTATTTTTAAGTTTTTTTAAAAAAAATATCCCGCCTTTATTCTTTTTGTAAATACAACTTGAAGGTGGCAAACATTCCTAATACTCCTTCTCCACAACTATTTTCCCCACAACGACCCTATGAGGTGCATTGGGCTAAGAGGGAGGGACTGATCCAAAGTCACCCAGCTGGCTTTCATGCCTAAGGAGGACTAGAACTCATAGACTACCGGTGACTGGTCCAAAGTCATCCACCCGGCTTTCATAGCTAAGGTGGTTCTAGTACTCAGTGTCTCCTGGTGATTGGCCCAAAGTCATCCACCCGGCTTTCATGCCTAAGGCGGGACTAGAACTCACCGTCTCCTGGTGATTGGCTTGAAGTCACCCAGTCAGCTTTCATACCTAAGGTACTTCTAGAACTCACTGTTTCTTTGTGATTGGCCCAAAGCCACCCAGCTGGCTTTCATGCCTAATGTGATTCTAGAACTCATCATCTCCTGGTGATTGGCCCAAAGTCACCCAGCCAGCTTTCATGACTAAGGTGGTTCTAGTATTCACTGTCTCCTGGTGATTGGCCCAAAGTCACCCAGTTGGCTTTCATGCATAAGGTGGTTCTAGAATTCATCGTCTCCTTGTGATTGACCCAAAGCCACCCAGTCGGCTTTCATGCCTAAGGTGGTTCTAGAACTCACTGTCTCTGGTGATTGGCCCAAAGCCACCCAGCTGGCTTTCATGCCTAATGTGATTCTAGAACTCACTGTCTCCTTATGATTGGCCCAGTGTCACCCAGCCAGCTTTCATATCTAAGGTGGGACTAGAACTCACCGTCTCTTTGTGATTGGCCCAAAGTCACCCAGTTGGCTTTCATGCCTAAGGCGGGACTAGAACTCACCGTCTCCTTGTGACTGGCCCACCCAGTCGGCTTTCATGCCTAAGGTGGTTCTAGAACTCACTGTCTCCTGGTGATTGGCCCAACGTCACCCAGCTGGCTTTGATGCCTAAGGTGGACCTAGAACTTACCATCTCTTGATGATTGGCCCAAAGTCACTTAGACAGCTTTCATGCCTCAGGCAGGATTAGAACTCACTGTCTCCTGGTGATTAGCTTAGTCAGCCAGCCAGCCAGCCGTGACCAATGGACCCAAATGCAATAATAATATCCTTTACAATTGTTATGGCTCTTTCTAATCCCCAATTTAGCAGCAGGAGGGAAAAGCTTCAGCACTCACCCGGTGATAACGCATCTCTCCAGTGGTAGCAGATTCCAAGCTGATCCGGTATAAATTATCCCTGCAGAGAAAAACCGGAGGGAGAGGTTGAAAAAATGAAACTCACTGGGAGAAATACCTTTGCATCTTCTCTTGCTCGGTCAACGCTTGGAAACCTCCTCAAATACAACCAGGCCACGTTTAACAGAATAACAGCATTGGAAGGGACCTTGGAGGTCTTCTAGTCCACCCCCTGCTCAGGAAGGAGACCCTACTATTTCAGACAAATGGCTGTCCATTTTTTAAAAACTTCCAGTGTTGGAGCATTACAATGTCTGGAGGCAAGTCGTTCCACTGGTTAATTGTTCTAACTGTCAGGAAGTTTCTCCTTAGTTCCAGGTTGCTTCTCTCCCTGATTAGTTTCCATCCGTTGCTTCTTGTCCTGCCTTCGGGCGCTTTGGAGAACAGCTTGACCCCCCCCCTTTTCTTCGGGGCAGCCCCTGAGATATTGCAACACTGCTATCATGTCACCCCTGGCCCTTCTTTTCATTAAATCAAGACTCCTTTATCGCCACTGTTGTTTGTTTTAACACTGGAAATATTATTGATCAAAATTCGAGAGTCTCAGGAAATTAAAGGAATAGAAGTTAACAAAAAAGAATATAAGCTGAGAGCTTTTGCGGATGACTTGGTTGTTACTTTGTCGCAACCTGAGGATTCTGTAGTAAACTTATTACAGTTGATTCATCATTATGGTTTGGTTTCGGGTTTTAAGATTAATGTAAATAAGACTAAAATTTTATCTAAAAATATGTCTAGTCAGGAGAAGCAGATTTTGGCTAACTTGACAGGTTTTGAGATTGTTAATAAGGTAAAATATTTGGGGGTGATGTTGTCTGTTTCTAATGTAAAATTATTTAAAAATAATTATGAAAGGTTGTGGGTCAGGGTACAGAAGGACTTGAAGAATTGGGAGAAGTTGCAATTATCCCTCATGGGAAGAATTGCAGTGATAAAAATGAATATTCTACCCAAGTTTCTTTTTTTGTTTCAAATGTTACCGATTCTGAAAAATGAGATTAATTTAAGTGAGTGGCAAAAGGGTCTTAATAAATTTATTTGGGCAGGGAAAAAGCCAAGGGTTAAGTTTAAAATTATGCAAGACTTCTGTGAGAGGGGTGGACTTAAGGTACCAAATTTGAAATTATATTATGATGCGGTGGTTTTAACACTAATTAGTGATTGGGTAAATTTGACAAATCCTGAGATACTTCATTTAGAGGGATGGGATTTACTTTATGGGTGGCATGCCTACTTAATATTTAATAAAAAAATGGATTGGGTCTTTAAATCTCATATTTTAAGAATTTCTTTATTTAGGATTTGGAGAAAATATTACAAAAGTGATTTTAAAGTTCCATTATGGGCTATACCTTGGCATGCGATAGAGGGAATAAAAAGAGGAGTAAAAATGGATATGGTGTCTTATAGTCAGCTACTTAGATGGGATGGGCAAAACTGGCAGTTAAGACTACGGGAAGATTTAGCGCAAGAAAATATTATTTATTCTTGGTTCCAATATAGGCAACTAGTAGATAAATGGAAGGTGGATTGTAAATTGGGTTTTCTTAGAGAAGATGGAAATTTTATTAAACAAGTCAAGGATCAAAGACAAACCCATATTAAGAGAATTTATGGGGTATTAGTTGAAATGGACTCAGAAACGGAATTAATTAAAGATTGTATGATTAGATGGGCGCAGAATTTTGGTGAGCCAGTTCCATTGGACACCTGGGAAACTATTTGGGTGAGAAATGTCAAATTTACACAAGCACAGAATCTTAGGGAGAATTTTTATAAAATGTTTTATAGATGGCACCTTGATCCACAAAAAATGTCTCTTATGTACCCTGACGTGCAACCCCAATGTTGGAGATGTGGTTATAAGGATGCTTCCTATTATCATATTTGGTGGTCATGCAGAGAGATAAAAGCATTTTGGATCAAAATATGGTGGAATATCCAGAGAATTTTTAGAAGGAGGGTAAAATTTACTCCGCAATTATTTTTGTTAGGCATTGTTACAGATTGTGATACAAAGGAGGTTGTATTGATGTTAAATTTGATTACAGCCGCTAGGCTGTTAGTAGGACAATATTGGAAGAAGGAATCTTTGCCTACATTGCAGGAATGGTTTCTTAAAGTAGCTTATTTGGCGGAAATGGCAAAGATTTCGGCTTTCTTAAAGCAACAAACGCAAGAGAAGTTTCTTGTGGTTTGGGACAAATGGATAAAATTTACACAATTTAGATTGGGTATACAAAAATATCATATAGCTTTTTCATAAGTTTTATTCTATATATATATATAGGTATTTTTTTCTTTTCTTTCTTTTTTATATATAAATATAAATTTTTTAATTTAATTTCTTATTTTTATTTTTTAATTTCTAATTAAGCCTATATTCTGCTCTGGGAAGCTCAGGGGGGGGAAGGGAGGGTTTTTGTGTGGGGTGGGGGATGGGGGTTTTTTTTTTATATGTAATGTTTAGTTTCTTTTTTGTATATGTTGTTTTCTGTTTTGTATTGTTTTTGTTTTTTTGTAAAATTTATAAAACTTTTAATAAAAAAAAAAAAGACTTCTTTAAAACAAGCCGACAATGAAGAAACCACGATTGAATTTTTAAAGAATGTTTGCAACGCTTAAAACCTGAAGTTGGGACTTAAAGGCTGCCTGACTATCCCGTCTCCTTGCCCTGTTTTGAGATTTTAAATGCATACAACAGATTTGTTCCCTCTCCTGGACTGCCAGGTGCTTGATGGATGTTAAGAAAAATCTCAGTTCTTGGATTGCAGGCCCTTAAGGGATAACAGGCCTCTTCCAGGTACGGATGAAAAAGCTTCTTTTCCTGCCTCGTTGATCATTTGAATGTAGCACCAGCTGGCAGGCCTCTCTTTTGGCAAAGAGACCCATGGAAACCTCAGAGTTAGCCAAGAAAAAAGAAAAAACCAACGCCATCCTAGGCTGTGTCAACATAGGGATGATACGAGGGCAATTTGTAAATAAACCTCCATTTGGTTATCCATGACAGACACTCACAGATACAGAACTTTTTGTTATACACATTAGAAAACTACAACGTTACATTACTTTTCGACATAATCGCCATTCAAATTGAGGCACTTGTCATAATGTATAATAATAATAATAATAATAATAATAATAATAATATGTTGTATATAGTATGTTTAGGTGTGTGTCATGTAGAGAGCGGGCAACTAAATTTCATTTTTGATTTGTGCCGTTGTGCCCACAGTAAAAAAATGACAATAAAGGTTATCTTATCTCTTATCTTATAATAATAATAATAATAGTAATAGTAGTAAAGTTGGAAGGGACCTTGGAGGTCATCTAGTCCAACCCCCTGCTCAGGCAGGAAACCCTACACCATTTCGGACAAATGGCTGTCCAGTCTCTTCTTAAAAACTTCCAGTGTTGGAGCATTTACTGCTTCTGGAGGCAGGTGGTTCCAGTGGCTAATTTTTCTAACTGTCAGGAAGTTTCTCCTTAGTTCTAGGTTGCTTCTCTCCTTGATGAGTTTCCATCTGTTGCTTCTTGTCCTGCCTTCAGGCGCTTTGGAGAATAGCTTGACTCCCTCTTCTTTATGGCAGCCCCTGAGATATTGGAATACTGCTATCATGTCCCCCCCCCCTTGTCTTTCTCTTCGTTAAACTAGACATACCCAATTCCAGCAACTGTTCCTTATATGTTTTAGCCTCCAGTCCCCTAATCATCTTTGTTGCTCTTCTCTGCACTCTGTAATAATGATGACGATGATGATGATGATGTTGGAAGAGACTTTGGAGGTCAACTAGTCCAACCCCCTGCTCAGGCAGGAGACCCTATACCATATAATAATAATAGTAACAATAATAATAGTAGTAATAATAATAATAATAATAATAATAATAATAATAATAATAATAAAGTTGGAAGGGACCTTGGAGGTCATCTAGTCCAACCTCCTGCAAATGGCTGTCAGTCTCTTCTTAAAAACTTTCAGTGTTGGAGCATTCACAGCTTCTGGAGGCAGGTAGTTCCACTGGTTAATTGTTCTAACTGTCAGGAAATTCTTCCTTATTTCTAGGTTGCTTCTCTCTTTGGTTAGTTTCCATCTGTTGCTTCTTATCCTGCCTTCAGGACAACATAACAGAATAGACCTGGAAGGGACCTTGGAGGTCTTCTACTCCAACCCCCTGCTCAGGCAGGAAACCCTGGCCTAGACCATTTCAGACAAATGGTTGTCCAATCTCTTCTTAAAAACCTCAGTGTTGGAACGTTCACAATCTCTGGTGGCAAGTTGTTCCACTGATGAATTGTTCTCACTGTCAGGAAATTTCTCCTTAGTTCTTGGTTGGTTCTCTCCTTGATGAATTTCTTGTCCTGCCCTCAGGTGCTTTGGAGAATAGCTTGATTCCCTCTTTGTCTTCCAAGGTTTCAAATTCCTTAGTCATCGTCACTGGGCGCCAAATCTGGGCTATGGGGAGGGGAGAAATCAAAAATATCCCAAAGGAACTGCTTCAAAAGTTCTCGGGTGCATCTAGCGGTGTGCGGGCGAGCATCATCGTAAACCAACGCAACACTGGAAGTGGCACCATAGAAAATCCCGCCAAATGTGAAGATGCCAAAGGAGTAACTCCTTGTGAAGTTCATGGAGTGTATTTCGACCATCCATTCAGATGTCTACTGTGAAACGTTACGAAAGCTCAGACAAGCCGTCCGTAACGAGCGTCGGAGCCTGCTGACCTCAGGTGTGGCGTTGGTTCACGACAACGCTTGTCCGCACACCGCTAGACGCACACCCAAGAACTTTTGAAGCAGATCCCTTGGGATGTTTTTGATCACACACACCCCCCCATAACCCAGATTTGGCGCCAAGCGACGACTAACTAAGCAACTTCAAACTTGTAAGACGTTACGACAAGCGCTTCAATTTGAATGGCGATTGTGTGGAAAAGCAATCTAACGTCGTAGTTTTCTAATGTGTATAATAAAAGTTCTGTATCTGCGAGTGTCCGTCACGGATAACCAAATGGAGGTTAATTTCCGAATTGCCCTCATATCAAGATCGAAAGAAGTGATAATGCCGCTTTATACAGCATTGGCGAGGCCATGCTTGGAATCCTGCATCCAGTTTTGGTCACCGTGATATAAAAAAGATGTTGAGTCCCTGGAAAGGGTGCAGAGAAGAGCAACAAGGATGATCAGGGGGCTGGAGGGATTGAAAGAATTAGGGATGCCTCTAGTCCAGGGGTAGGCAACCTTGGCCCTTTTATGACTCGTGGACTTCAACTCCCAGAATTCCTGGGCCAGCATGGCTCAGCTTGGAAACCTCTCCCTTTCCCCTCAGCATGGCTGGCTCAGGAATTTTGGGAGTTGAAGTCCACGAGTCATAAAAGAGCCAAGGTTGCCTACCCCTGCTCTAGTCTAAGGAAGAGAGGGATTGGGAGTGATATAATACAGGGGGCCCCAACCCCCGGGCCGTATGATCACATGACTGCAGAGACGCTATGACGGACGGAATTCCGAGGATTGATTGTACCACTTATTCAGTGCTATAGTAACTTTTCATAATTGTTGAATAAATGGTCGTTAGGTCAGGGACTAGATGATCTCTAATGTGATTCTGTTAGAGGGATGTTTCTTTTCCAGCTGACTTTATCAACAAGATAACTAACTAAATGTAACTCAGTTCAGCCTGCACCAACACCATGTGGATTCCTCTCCATACTTTATCCTTCCTTCCTTCCTTCCTTCCTTCCTTCCTTCCTTCCTTCCTTTTCCTTCCATCCTTCCTTCCTTCTCTCCCTTCCTTCCTACCCACCTACCTACCTTCCCTTCCTTTTCCTTCCTTCCTCTTTCCCTTTTCCTTCCTTCCTTCCTTCCTATCTATCTTCCCTCCCTCCCTTTTCCTTCCATCCTTTCTTCCTTCCCTCCCTCCCTTTTTTCCTTCCTTCCTTCCTTCCTATCTTCCCTCCCTCCCTTTTCCTTCCATTCTTCCTTCCTTCCTTCTTTCCTACCCACCTACCTACCTTCCCTCCCTTTTCCTTCCTTCCTCTCTCCCTTTTCCTTCCTTCCTTCCTTCCTATCTATCTTCCCTCCCTCCCTTTTCCTTCCCTCCTTTCTTCCTTCCTTCCCTACCTTTTTCCTTCCTTCCTTCCTTCCTTCCTTCCTTCCTTCCTTCCTTCCTTCCTTCCTTCCTTCCCACCTACCTTCCCTCCCTTTTCCTTCCTTCCTCTCTCCCTTTTCCTTCCTTCCTACCTACCTCTCCCTCTCTTTTCCTTCCATCCTTTCTTCCTTTCCTCCCTCCTTTTTTTCCCTTCCTTCCTTCATCTTCCCTCTCTCCCTTTTCTTTCCTTCCTTCTTTCCTTCCCACCTATCTACCTTCCCTCCCTTTTCCTTCCTTCCTCTCCCTTTTCCTTCCTTCCTTCCTTCCTTCCTTCCTTCCTTCCTTCCTTCCTTCCCTCCCTGCCTTCCCTCTCCCTCCCTCTTTCTTTCTCTCCTTTCTTCCCCCTCCCTCCTAACTTCCCCTTCTCTCTTTCCCTCCTTCTCTCCTTTCTTCCCTCCTCCCTCCCTTCCTTTGATTAGCGTGCCACACATCTCCTCTAGCTATATTACATGTTTTTCAACCTCAGCAACTTTAAGCTCTGTGGGGTCCCGAAATTCTCAGGCAATTCTGGAAGTTGGAGTCCACATATCTTACGAACACCGACTCCATGGGCTGCTCCCCACACACCCCTCTTGCAAACCCCAGCATCCCCAACCCCGCATGGAATTCTGGGAAAGGCGATTCCCTCCCCCCTCCAATTTGGAGGGCACTCGTTTGGGGAACGGGTGCTTCGGAGCGCCATCTGATCCCCGTCCGCTCTTTCTCTTGCCAGACAATTTATAGCAGTAGGCCGCTGTCTTTCGGCTGTTGCCGCTGCAGTTTGAGGGGAACGGACACTCTGGGGATCGGGCTTCATCTTGGGCACATCTGTCCTTCTTTAAACTTTTATCCATCCCCATTAAATTGAGACTGAGCGGCTTGAAGAAGCCGTTGGCCAGCTGCGTTTCCAGGGCTCTCATTTGGAGCCAGCGGAATGAGACACCGGAGACCATCCAGATGGTTTTTTTTTTTCAACTGGCTTCATGTTCTGAGCCTCTGCATCGCAAAACCGAGCCGTAATGGAAGCGGAAACTGTGAGCATTAGTATTGCTTTATAATGCCTTGGTAAGACCACATTTGGAATGCAAAAAAATGTTGAGACTCTTAATGCCTTCCGATTGTCGGGATGTGCGAATTGTGATTGGGAGAGCTTTGAACCGGGATGGTATAAGCCAGGGGTAGGCAACCTTGGCTCTTTTATGACCCGTGGACTTCAACTCCCAGAATTCCTGAGCCAACATGGCTCAGCTTGTAAACCTCTCCCTTTCCCCTCAGAATGGCTGGCTCAGGAATTCTGGGAGTTGAAGTTCACGAGTCATAAAAGAGCCAAGGTTGCCTACCTCTGGCCTAGGCCTAGGCCACTTTATGACTCGTGGACTTCAACTCCCAGAATTCCTGAGCCAGCAAGGCTCAGCTTGGAAACCTCTCCCTTTCCCCTCAGCATGGCTGGCTCAGGAATTCTGGGAGTTGAAGTCCACAAGTCATAAAAGAGCCAAGGTTGCCTACCTCTGGCCTAGGCCTAGGCCACTTTATGACTCGTGGACTTCAACTCCCAGAATTCCTGAGCCAACATGGCTCAGCTTGGAAACCTCTCCCTTTCCCCTCAGAATGGCTGGCTCAGGAATTCTGGGAGTTGAAGTCCACGAGTCATGAAGAGGACAAGGTTGCCTACCCTTGATCTAGATGACAGACAGACAGACAGACAGACAGACAGACAGACCTAGATCAGGGCTAGGCAACCTTGTCCCCTTCATGACTCGTGGACTTCAACTCCCAGAATTCCTGAGCCAGCATGGGGGAAACTATGGCCCCCTCATGACTCGTGGACTTCAACTCCCAGAATTCCTGAGCCAGCATGGGGGAACTATGGCCCCCTCATGACTCGTGGACTTCAACTCCCAGAATTCCTGAGCCAGCATGGGGGAACTATGGCCCCCTCATGACTCGTGGACTTCAACTCCCAGAATTCCTGAGCCAGCATGGGGGAACTATGGCCCCTTCATGACTTGTGGACTTCAACTCCCAGAATTCCTGAGCCAGCATGGCTCAGCTTGGAAACCTCTCCCTTTCCCCTCAGCATGGCTGGCTCAGGAATTCTGGGAGTTGAAGTCCACCAGTCACAAAAGGGCTGAGGTTGCCTACCCCTGGGATAAGCTCTCCTGCCTGTAGCTGTGAGTTGGACTAGAAGACCTCTGAGGTCCCTTTCAAATTTCTTCCTCTGGCTGTGACCGTGTTTCCCCGAAAATAAGACCGGGGTCTTATATTAATTTTTGCTCCAAAAGACGCATTAGGGCTTATTTTTCAATTAGGTCTTATATTCGGGGAAATACAGTACTAAATGCATCTGTCTGGCTGATGATCTTAACTGGGGCTTATTTTGGGGGTGGGGCTTATATTACAAGCTTCTTGAAAAAAAATAACTGGGTCTTATTTTCGGGGAAATATGGTAGGTCACTGGGGGCTCCTTCCTCTCTTATCTGACGGGTTGCTAGGCGGATTCTCCTCCCTGCTTCTCTCAAGGAGATTTACACATTCATTAGGTTGATTCATAGGACACAGAGTCATACAGCTGGAAGGGAACTCAGAGGTCTTCTAGTCCAACCCACTGCCACAGGCAAGAGACCTTATTATACTATCCCGGTTCAAAGCTCTCCTCATCCCAATTCGCACGTCTCTTGTTATCCACCCTGGACGGCAAATGCGTTGTGGTGAGGCTGTGATCGACACGCTAGAAGGTGGCAATGTTGTTCAGGCTATCCTCAATGTGGCGGGGGTGGGGGTGGGGGGGTGAAGGGAGGGGACGCTGAGGAAGATGTGGCTGTTTGGCTGCCGGGAGCAGCCGGACCTAGAGGTGGAGGTGCCCGCTTTTATAAAGGGTGTGTCTGCATACCCCATAATCTCTTAAAAGCCCCATTAAAAACATAAATAGATAAAATGCTATACCCAGAAGAGTGTAAAACACACCTTCTACTCTATTCTGTTCTGTTCTGTTCCATTATTCCTATTCCTATCCTGTCCTTATTCTCTTCCATTCCATTCCATTCCATATTCTATTCTATTCTGTTCTATTTCATTTTCTATTTTCTATTATTTTCTATTCTATTCTATTCCATTTTCTATTATTTTCTATTATTTTCTATTCTATTCTATTCCATTTTCTATTTTCTATTATTTTCTATTCTACTATTCCATTTTCTATTTTCTATTATTTTCTATATTCTATTCTATTCTATTCTATTCTATTCTATTCTATTCTATTCTATTCTATTCTATTCTATTCTATTCTATTCTATTCTATTCCATTCCATTGTCTATTTTCTATTCTATTCTATTCCATTCCATTTTCTATTCCATTTTCTATTCTTTTCTATTCCATTTTCTATTCCATTCATTTTTCAATTTTCTATTCCATTCCATTCCATTCCATTCCATTCTATTCTATTCTATTCTACTGTACTCTACCCTACCCTACTCTACTTTATATACTCTACTCTACTCTACAAATTTACATAACCGTGCATCTGATGAATATTACCCTTGGCTATGTCGAGAGTATTTTTTAATGATTCTCCACCAGCTGTGTATTTTCAGGCTTTATTTTTTTGTACTGTATGTGTGTGGGGTGTGGGTGTATGTATGTATTTGTTTTTAATGATGTGAGTTTGCTCAGAGTCATTTATTTCCTCCTGCGATCTTGTTTAAATTTGGGTTTAATGGCTTTTAATGGTTATTTAAGATGGTTTGAATTGTTGATTTTATTGTATACCGCCCAGAGTCACATTGGTGAGATGGGTGGCTATATAAATTTGACAAAGAGAT
This sequence comes from Crotalus helleri, assembly GCA_024509115.1. Lineage (NCBI taxonomy): Eukaryota > Metazoa > Chordata > Lepidosauria > Squamata > Viperidae > Crotalus > Crotalus helleri. The sequence continues at coordinate 6,857,661 of JAKSXO010000020.1, read as the reverse complement.
AAATTAAGTGTACTTGAAATGGGTGGCCATATAAATCAAATAAAATAAAGTAAGGGAGGGAGGGAGGGAGGGAATAAAGAAAGGAAAGAGGGAAGCAGAGAAGGGGAAGAAAGAAGGGAATGAGGGAAGGAAGGAGGGCGAAGGAAGTAAGGAAGGAAGGAGAAAGAGAGAAAAAAGAGACGGAGGGAGGGACAAGAGAAGAAAGGAGAGAAGGAGGGAAGAGAAGGGAGGGAGGGAATAAAGAAGGGAAAGAGGGAAGGAGACAAGGGGAAGAAAGAAGGGAGGGAGGGAAAGAAGGAGGGAGAAGGAAGAAGAAAGAGAGAGAAAAGAGATGGAGGGAGGGACAAAAGAAGAAAGGAGAAAAGGAGGAAAGGAGAGAAGGGGAGGGAGAGAGGGAAGGCAGACAGGAGGAAGGAAAGAAGGAAAAAGAAAGGAGGGAGGGATGAAGGAAGGAAGGAAGGAAGGAAGGAAGGAAAAAGAGAAAAGAGATGGAGGGAGGGACAAGGAAAGAAAGGAGAAAAGGAGGGGAGAAGGGGAGGGAGAGAGGGAAGGCAGGCAGGAGGAAGGAAGGAAGGAAGGAAGGAAGGAAGGAAGGAAGGAAGGAAGGAAAAAGAAAGGAGGGAGGGATGAAGGAAGGAAGGAGAAAGAGATGGAGGGAGGGACAAGGGAAGAAAGGAGAAGGAGGGAAGGAGAGAAGGAGAGGGAGGGAGGGAATAAAGAAGGGAAAGAGGGAAGGAGACAAGGAGAAGAAAGAAGGGAGGGAAGGAGGGAAGCAGGGAGGGAGAAGGAGGGAAGGAAGGAAGAAGAGAGAGAAAAGAGATGGAGGGAGGGAGGGACAAGGGAAGAAAGCAGAGAAGGAGGGAAGGAGAGAAGGGGAGGGAGAGAGGGAAGACAGGCAGGAGGAAGAAAGGAAGGAAGGAAGGAAGGAAAAAGAAAGGAGGGAGGGATGAAGGAAGGAGAAAGAGAAAAGAGATGGAGGGAGGGACAAGGGAAGAAAGCAGAGAAGGAGGGAAGGAGAGAAGGGGAGGGAGAGAGGGAAGACAGGCAGGAGGAAGAAAGGAAGGAAGGAAGGAAAAAGAAAGGAGGGAGGGAGATAGGGATGAAGGGAGGGAGGGAGGGAGGAAGGAAAGCAGGCAGGAAGGAAAAAGTGAGAAGGAGAAAGCGAGGATGGAGGGGAGGAAGGAAAGAGACGGAAGGGAGGAGAGAGAAAAGGTAAGGGGGAAGCAGGAAGGATGGAAGGAAGAAAGGAAGGGAGGAAGGAAGGAAAAAAGGAGGGGAGGGAGGGAGGAAGGAAAGAAGGAAAGAAGAAAAAGAAGGATAAACAAAGGTGCAAGGATACTTCCGCCTAACAGAAACTATAAGCAATTGTTTCAAGAGAAGGGCTTTTAAAAAACAAAACAAGAAACCACGGCTGATCTAAATCTTCTTTTCTGACGTATTCATTTTTAGGGACCTAATTTCCAAACTGCAGAATCTTTGGAAAAAAATGTCCCCTCTCAGCCAATTTCTTGGATTCTGCGTGATTGGATTCTTGCATTGCCGACGGCCACGCGGGCCACGCGTTAGCCTAATTAAGCCGGAGAAAGCCGAGGATTTGCCCCCGAGGAGAACCCACCGTCCTCATTCCCTCCGTCGCACGATGGTAAAACCTGTCACTCGCGCCCGATTGATTGCATCCGGGATTTGGCAAGCGCGAGCAGAGCCTTAATCTCCCCGAGGTTCTGGGGCACCATTAACTCGATACCCTCAAAACCTAAATTAATTAATTCCCAGAGTTCAGGCCTGCGGGCCGCGAAGCCACTGCAAAATTGGCCATGGTTGCAAAGATTGTGGGACTGTTCTATCCCAGCCTATAGCCGTCCTTGTTAAAGGCACCAGGACCAAAACCCTGTTGATAAAATAGGCTGGAGACTTTAAAGCAGTGGTTCTCAACCTTTTTAATGCCGCGACCCGCCCCAACAGGTCGTAAGTCGAGGACTACTCAACCGGTCGTAAGTCGAGGACTACTCAACTGGTGCAGCACCGTTTGCAGAATGGGACTTTTGGCGGGCTCAACAGGGCAGAGACAGCCTGGACAATTCCTATTGGCTTTTGAAAGCCAATAGAATTAGACTCTATTCAAGAGGGTCTATTCTATTGGCTTTCAAAAGCCAATAGAATAAAAGGGAGTAGCACAGCTAAGGAAAAGGGGGAAAAAATGGCAGACTGCGTGGTTTGGCAACCCCCGTGAAATGGTCGTTCGACCCCAAATGGGGTCCCGGCCCACAGGTTGAGAACCACTGCTTTAAAACAAAACAAACCCCTTTTAATATGGGTGACAAACCTGCCAAATAGTCCAAAACACAAACAGCAAAACTCAAGTCCAAATGAAGGAAATAGTCCACAGGAAACACGATGCAAACAGAAGAGTAGTCACAAGCAAGACGAACAGACCAGGATCCAAAGAAGTATTTTGCAAACGGTTGCCTTCAGCAACCAGCACTGCCCACACCTCCTCTTTTTATACAGCAGTCCCAAGGCGTTGCCTCTCAGCGCCTTCTCCTTTTACCCTGGAGTTGCTGTATTGACTGCTGCTGATTTACTCTCGCTAATTGACGACGTGTGCGAGCATCAGTTAGCAAGTCCATCAGGTGTGAGTCCTCCGAGTCTGACTCCTTCTCCTCACACAGCTGAGCTTCATCAGGAACACGACTGGAGGGCCCAGGCTCTGCATCCAACCGTCAGTCCTGTAATTCATCAGAGCCTCCCTCTGCCCCCGATGGCCCTTCAAATGCCTCTTCCAGATTCCTCAGACTCAGCTGTTGGGAGCACAGGCTGGCACGGAATCACAACAGGGACCAGGATAGTGTGGTTGTAAGATAAAGTAATTTGCCCCCCCAAAAAAACAACCCAAAACCCCAACACACCTTTCTCCTTCTCTTTTCTTAACAACAACAGCCCTGTGGGGTGGGCTGGGCTCAGAAAGATTCATTGGCTTAGCCGGCTTTCCGGACTCAGGTAGGACTAGAACTCACCGTCTCCTGGCAATTAAGTCCTAAGTCACCTCGCTGGCTTTTATGCCTAAAAAAAATCACAGTCTCCCAATGTTTGGACCAAAGTCAACCTGCTGGCTTTCGTGTCTGTGGCAGGACTAGAACTCGCCGTCTCCTAGTGGCTGGCTGAAAGTCAACCAGCTGGCTTTCATGCTTAAGGTGGGACTAGAACTTACCGTCTCCTGGTGATTGGCCTAAAATCAACCAGCTGGTTTTTATGCCTAAGGCAGGACTAGAACTCACTGTCTCCTGGTGATTGGCCCTAAGTCACCTAGCTGGCTTCTATGCCTAAGACAGAACTAAAACTCACAGTCTCTCAGTGTTTGGACCAAAGTCAACCAGCTGGCTTTCGTGTCTATGGCAGGACTAGAACTCACAGGTGATTGGCCTAAAATCTCACAGACGGCTTTCACGCTTAAGGCAGGACTAGAACTCACAGTCTCCTAGTGGTTGGCTGAAAGTCAACCAGCTGGCTTTCATGCCTAAGGTGGGACTAGAACTCACTATCTCCTGGTGATTGGCCTAAAATCTCACAGACGGCTTTCATGCTTAAGGCGGGACTAGAATTCACCGTCTCCTAGTGGTTGGCTGAAAGTCAACCAGCTGGCTTTCATGCCTAAGGTGGGACTAGAAATCACAGTCTTTTAGTGATTGGACCAAAGTTAAACAGCTGGCTTTCACGCCTAAGGCAGGACTAGAACTCACTGTCTCCTGGTGATTGGCCCTGTCACCCAGCTGGCTTTTATGCCTAGTGGGAGACTAGAACTCACCACCTTAATCACTAGACCAAACTGACTTAATCTCTCCCACTGCCCCCGTGACTTTACTGTGGGTGCAAAAATTAATCCATATGCCCCCTCCACTGTTGCTTTCACCTGCTCTTTTAACCTCCCCCCATTAAACCCCATAATCCCCTGCTTTGCTGGGCACGATGGGTAGTAGAAAAAGCAGCCTGTCACACCACCCCTGATGGAAGCCTTGGAAGGACCATACCAACATTGTTCAACACCTCTTTGGCACAGCCAAGGTGCTAGTTCTCACGCAGTTGCACGAGAGACCTGCAATTCTGTTGAATTGTCAGAGCAATGAAGGGTGGGAGGCAGGACCCAGGAGCCCTGCTGGGAGACACCACAAGTCGCTAGGCCTCAATCCAGGAGGGGGCGCGTGCTAATCTGAGAGGGGCATGATGGGAAAAGAGCCAGCTTTTCCCATAATGCCCATCTCCTTGGTGTCATTTCTTTCCTGCAATCTCTGGAAAGCTCTCACTTCTTCCACCTGCTGCAGCCTGACCACCATTGCTAATTTGTCTCGCTTTCCTGGGTTCGCCTTTTCAGGCGCTTCCCGTGGTCTGTAGGTTGCCACGGCAACGCAGCAGGCCGCTGGCTCCATCCTTTGGCCTGCTTATTCGGGAATCAGGCCGCTTTGGAATCACCTCATATTATGGGAGCCTTTCTTTTCCTCTCCCTGTAGTGCCAGCTTCAGACAGGGCCACCTTTAACCAAGATTTAAAGCTATCATTATAAAAGCAAAGCCTCCACGGAAGCTGACGAGAGGGAACTGGTGCATGGACAGAGTGCTTTTGCCCCCCTGCCCTTCAGCATCTTCCATTTGCAAATTTGAAGAATCCAGACTTGGAAACCTGGGGTGTGAAGCCCACTCTGTGGCTCCCTTTGAATCTGGGGTAGGGTAACCCTAAACTGCCTGCCTCAGCCTGCTCCCAAACCCACTAGCCTCTGAGCATGTGAAGAGAACATTCCTGAGCAACACGCATCGAGCGCGACAAAGAAGGGTTGAATGGTAGAATCTCTGAATAGGCCTCCTTTTTCACCAATAATGGCTTAATTCTAGTTTGTAAGTAACTCTTACAATCTGGGGTCTTCTAAACTAATTATATTCTGTCAGGTGTTGATCAGGTGTTTAGTAACTCCATACAACAAACAAACAATGTTTACATGATACAACCAAATGCACAAGTACAGCATAGGTGGCACCATGCTCAATAGTAGTAACTGTGAGACGGACCTCGGAGTCCTAGTAGACAATCACCTAAATATGAGCCAGCAGTGTGCTGCAGCTGCCAAAAAAGCCAACACAGTGCTAGGCTGCATTAACAGAGGGATAGAATCAAGATCACGTGAAGTATTAATACCACTCTACAATGCCTTGGTAAGGCCACACTTGGAATATGGCATCCAGTTTTGGTCACCATGATGTAAAAAAGATGTTGAGACTCTAGAAAGAGTACAGAGAAGAGCAACAAAGATGATTAGGGCTAAAACATATAAGGAACGGTTGCTAGAATTGGGTATGTCTAGTTTAACGAAGAGAAGGACAAGGGGGGACATGATAGCAGTATTCCAATATCTCAGGGGCTCAGAGGGAATCAAGCTATTTTCCAAAGCACCTGAAGGCAGGACAAGAAGCAATGGGTGGAAACTAAGCAAGGAGAGAAGCAACCTAGAACTACGGAGAAACTTCCTGACAGTGAGACCAATTAACCAGTGGAACAACCTGCCTCCAGAAGCGGTGAATGCTCTGGAAGTTTTTAAGAAGAGACTAGACAGCCATTTGTCTGAAATGGTGTAGGGTTTCCTGCCTGAGCAGGGGGTTGGACTAGATGACCTCCAAGGTCCCTTCCAACTTTATTATTATTATTATTATTATTATTATTATTATTATTATTATTATTATTAATGTGTGTATGTGTGTATTATATTATTATGTAATCTATATTATATAATACATACACGTACATTATTATATAAAACATAATATATTAAGATAAGATAAGAAGATAAGATGAGATAAGATGAGATGAGATGAGATGAGAAGAGAAGATAAGATGATAGATAAGATAAGATAAGATAAGATAAGATAACTATTGTCATACAACGGCATCAAAAATGAAATCTAGTTGCTCGCTCTCAAAGTGAAACACATACATGATACACACCTAAACATACTATATACAACATATGTATAGACCAGGGGTAGGCACCCTTGGCTCTTTTATGACTCCTGGACTTCAACTCCCAGAATTCCTGAGCCAGCCACGCTGAGGGACAGGGAGAGGTTTCCAAGCTGAGCCGTGCTGGCTCAGGAATTCTGGGAGTTGGGGTCCATAAAAGAGCCAAGGTTGCCTCCCCCTGGTATAGACTCATACCCCTACATATACATAACAAATAAATATTCAATACGGTGTGGACTTCAACTCCCAGAATTCCCCAGCCAATTTGGGAATTCTGGGAGTTGAAGTCCAGGCCTCTTAAAGTGAGCCAGACTGAGCAACACTCTGTAAAATGAGTTTTGACTCTTGGGGGATTTTTGGAGTCCTACCGACAATTTTCCATTCCATTTGATCTACTCTCGTACTGCAAATTTCCTGACCTCCCCCAGGCCTGCTCAAATAATTCACCCGCTCGGCTCCCCGTATCACGCAGCAACCCATTGCTAACCGAAATAGATCCTCCACTGTCAGAGGCAGTCTATCTTAGATTATACCAGCTGCTCCATCGCCAGGGGAAAAAAAAAATTCCAAAATTGGGCGATCGTTGTGCACTGTCGAATGTCCGAGGCCGCAGAAAAGTCACGCAAAGGACAGCGTCAAGTTACCTCTCCCCGATAAACAGCGTCCGGTTGATGGTCAGCATCCGTTGGATGTGGAGGCGCTCGGCCCCGGCCTCCTGGCTGGCGAATCGTCCGGGTCCGTTGCCCACAAACACGGCATATTGCTTGACGTCTGCAGGAAATCAAGGAGAGAGAGAGACGAGTGGGAAGTTACAAGTTGTCCTCAGTTTACGGCTCCAACGGAGCCCAACATTTCCGTTGCTAAGCGAGACCGTTGTTCAATGAATCCCTGCCCCGTTTTACGAGGGAATCACTGCAGTTGTTAAGTTAGTAACGTGGTTGTTAAGTGAATTTGTTTTTCCCTGCTTGTGACCCCCCCCCCGGGGACACTGCGACCATCATAAATACAAGCCAGTTGCTAAACATCTGAATTTTGATCACAGGACCGTGGGGAGGCTGCAACGGTCCTAAGTCTGAAAACCCATCACAGGTCACTTTTTTCGACGCCGTCGTAACTTCGAACGGTCACTAAACGGACTGTTGTAAGTCAAGGACGACCTGTATTGGGCAATTCCCAAAGGAATCCTGGTCTAGTTATCCAACCTCAGGATGAGGAAAGTCCAAGCGGCGGGAGGGTGGGGGGTGAAAATGCCTCATTGCTTTTTGAGGGATGTAGGATCAGGTCTGGACTGCTGGGGTGGATTCAAATCCTACTTCAAAGAAGCTTTGCAAAGAGCCCTGGTGGCGCAGTGGTTAGAATGCAGCATTGCAGTTTAATTCACTGTTCACTGCCAGCAGTTCGATCCTGACCGGCTCAAGATTGAGTCAGCCTTCCATCCTTCCAGATTGTTGGGGGGCAAGAGGCTGACTGTGTAAATTGTTTAGAGAGGGCTATTGCTCTCTGTCTGTCTGTCTGTCTGTCTGCCTGTCTGTCTGTCTGTCTGTCTCGGTCTGTCTGTCTATCTACCTATCATTTATTTCTATCTATCTATCTATCTATCTATCTATCTATCTATCTATCTATCTATCTATCTATCTATCTATCTATCTATCTATCTATCTATCTATCTATCTATCTATCTATCTATCTATCTATGGGGGCAAATGTACTTTCAGACTGGCAAGATTCTGTTAATGTGTCAAGTATTGATTTAACAGCTAACCAGCCTATGTAAAGTAAGATGTAAAATGTAATGATGGGAATGACTCAGCAGGGTCTGTGTCTCTTGAAGAGCCTTCATATAAAGGGAAGGCTCTGCTGATGTGTTCTCTCTCTTCCGTTTCCTGCTGTATCTGTGGTTTGTTGGATCCTGCTGTGTTAGCAGGTGTATTTATATTGTTCCTGGTGTATGATATTGTAGATCAGTGGTGGTGAACCTATGGCACGCATGCCACAGGTGGCACGCAGAGCCCTCTCTGAGGGCACGCTCACCGTCGCCCCAGTCCTAGGCCTTCAGCTGGGTTTTATAAAACCTTTTCGCTTTAGGTCTCCACCACCATGTGCAAAAAAAGAAGAGGTTCAATCAATCAATCAATTTCAACTTCTCGTGGGAAAAAAAAAGATCTCGCAAAGTTGGAATTGATTGATTGAACTTTTTAGTCCCACCCAGTCTGCCGTTACCACCACAGCCCGCCCACCCAATGGGCCACACCCACTCAATGGGCCATGCCCACCCAGCACCTGAAGATACATAAGTGGGTTTTGGTTGTAGTTTGGGCACTCGGTCTCTAAAAGGTTCGCCATCACTGTTGTAGATAGTATAAGATAAACCACCACGTGATCGCAATCCAGATGTCTGACAACCAGCTTATACTGGTACATGACTGCCACATCTTGATCACGATTCGCTTAACGACCACAGATTTACTTAATGACCATGTGATTCATTTAATGACCACATGATTCCCTCAACAATTGTACAATTCATTTAGTGACCATACAATTTACTTAACGACTGCACGATTCACTTAACAACCACACGATCAACTTAAAGCCACATGATCCACTTAACGACCACATGATTCACTTAACATCCACAGGATTCATTTAACGACCATACTATTCACTCAATGACCCTTTGATTCACTTAACGACCACACTTCACTTAAAGGCCACACGATTCACTTGAAGACCACACAATTCACTTAACGACCACACGATTCACTTGAAGACCACACAATTCACTTAACGACCACACAACTCACTTAACGACCACACAATTCACTTAATAACCATGGTATAAATGGTCGTAAAATCAGGTCCAGTCCTGTGAGGATTCGCTTAGCAACTGGATTGCATAGCGACCTTAATTCTGGATCCATGTTATGGTCGTAAGTCGAGGACTACCTGTCGTTCCACAAGGTAAACCCCAGTTGGAAAACGGTTTGCAAAAACTCTCCAGCTGGGCACTTACAGTCCTCCAGAGCGACGCTGATGGGCCCAGATTCTTCGGGGAAGTGGGCGCGAGACGTCCTCTCCAGCAGCAATAGGAAAATGAGAGGCAGGCAGGCGGGGCTCATGGCTTCCGTGCGGCGTGCCCTTTGCACCCCTGGAAAATTTCAAGGGAAGACAACCGAAGAATATTAAGCTGTTAGCCAGTGGTGGGACTCAAATACCTTAACATCCGGTTCTCTGGGTGGATGCAGGCCTGGGCCTCCGAGGCCTAGAATGGACTTCCGGAAGTGACATCCACGCACTTCCTGTGGGCTGTTCTAGGCCTGGGAGGCTTCCTCCAGGCCTCTGAGGCCTAGAACGGACTTCCGGAAGTGACACCCACGCACTTCCGGTGGGCCGTTTTAGGCCTGGGAGACCTCCTCCAGGCCTCTGAGGCCTAGAACGGACTTCCGGAAGTGACACCCACGCACTTCCGGTGGGCCGTTTTAGGCCTGGGAGACCTCCTCTAGGCCTCCGAGGCCTAGAACGGACTTCCAGAAGCAGCATGGGTTCAGCCGGTTCTCCGAACTCAACAAAATTTAGCTACCAGTTCTACCGAACCAGTTCGAACCGGCTGAAGCCCACCGCTGCTGCTAGCCCCAAAAAACTCAGTGTATAACCCAGGGGTAGGCAACCTTGGCTCTTTTATGACTCGTGGACTTCAACTCCCAGAATTCCTGAGCCAGCATGGCTGGCTCAGGAATTCTGGGAGTTGAAGTCCAGGAATCATAAAAGAGCCAAGGTTGCCTACCTCTGGTATAACCCATACCGTGACCCACCATATAGCTTGGGGAAAAAACAAAACAAAGCATCAAGGGAGCTACCCGTATTTTCTCCCCCAAAATAAGACTGAGTCTTATATTCATTTTTGCTCCAAAAGACGCATTAGGGCATTATTTTCCGGTTAGGTCTTATTTTGGGGGGGGGGGGGAAACAGGGTAGGATCCAAAGAGCTTGAACCCCAGAACGCTTGCCGTTCTCGTGTGGATTTATTTCCAAAATCCACCATATGTGTCTCCTGCTTTCCCCCTTCTTCTTGCCCTTAGCAGGTTCACTGTGGAAATGAAGATGCCAACTGCAAAGACAGATCTCCTCTCCGATGACCCCGTGTGTCGGAACCATTTATCATCCGATTTCTAGTTTCCCCGGCCTTTCACTGCGGGTGCCTCCCGATTTCCCTTTGAGTTCCTCTGGGAAAGTTTTTAAGCTAACTTGGTTAGATGGAAGCCAGGAACAGGGGGTCAATCCTGATATTGCTCCTTTCTAGGCGTTCCGCCTTGTTAGCTGTAAATCTTGGAGAGGTTCTCAGCTCGAGCTAGAAAAGTGGATTAATATCTTTTTATTTACGCATAAGTGAGAAGTAATCCCAAAGGTGCTTTTTTTCATAACGTATGGAATGACTGTCGGTTGCAGGAATATCGGAAAAGCTCAGAAGGATCTTAAGCCAACACAACGTACGTGCATACTTCAAACTCAAGAATACCGTAAGGCAGAAGCTTGTGCACCCCAGAGGATGAAACACCAGATGCAAACTGAGCAACGGGGTAGATGCAGCACAGTGCAGTGAGCCCTGTGCAGATCTGTACATCGGGGAAACAAAACAACCATTTCACAAACACAAGGCACAACATAAGAGAGCAAACCCATCAGGACAAGAGTCAGCCATCCATCTGCATTTGAAAGACAAAGGCCGCTCTTTTGAAGATAACAAAGTCGCTGGTTTGAAAGAGGAGGCAAAGAGGCCATCTAGGTCAAAATTGAGCAGCCCTCTCTCAACAGAGGGGGAGAGACACAACATCATCTATCTCCAGTCTACAACATAGTCCTTTTGGCAGCTCCAAGAAGGCTCCACACCCATTTGCACCACTCAGGTGACCCTGAGGACACAGATAAGCCTCCAAGTGGCCTCAACGACTCTCCAAAAGGAGGCAAATGACCAGCTGTCTGCAAGGAGTATCAATCCTTCCCTTCCCCACCATCCAGTCAGAGCTGAAGAAACTTCTTGGACAAGAAGTAAGTACAGAGAAGAGCAACAAAGAGAACCGGGGGACTGGAGGCTAAAACATATAAGGAACGGCTGCTGGAATTGGGTATGTCTAGTTTAATGAAGAGAAGGACCAGGGGGGACATGATAGCAGTCTTCCAGTATCTCAGGGGCTGCCCCAAAGAAGAGGGAGTCAAGCTATCCTCCAAAGCGCCTGAAGGCAGGACAAGAAGCAACGGATGGAAACTAATCAAGGAGAGAAGCAACCTGGAATTAAGGAGAAACTTCCTGACAGTGAGAACTATTAACCAGTGGAACTACCTGCCTCCAGAAGCAGTGAATGCTCCAACAATGGAAGGTTTTAAGAAGAGACTGGACAGACATTTGTCTGAAATGGTATAGGGTTTTCTACCTGAGCAGGGGGTTGGACTAATAACCTCCAAGATCCCTTCCAAAATTATTATTATTATTGAGCATCGCACAGTCAGCCAGATGTTCAGACTGGATTTGGCATTTTGTCTACCTATCGAGTCCTTACCCAGGACCTGGGATAGGCAGATGTGGATGTTTGATGGTATTACAGATATCGTCGCAGGATGGAAGCAGTTCCTAATAAGGCTACCTTTTGCAATTGACTAATAGCGAATTTGTCAATGCCAATGGTGTTCAAGTGGTGCTCCAGTTGTTTTGGAATTGCACCCAAGGAGCCTATCACTATTGGTACTACCCTTGCTTGCTTTTGCCATAGTCTTTCTATTTCTATTTGTAGGTCTTTGTATTTTGTTATCTTCTCCAGTTCTTTCTCTTCTATTCTGCTATCTCCAGGCACTGCCACATCCACTATCCAGACTTTTTTGTCTTTCTTATCGACAATTGTTAAGTCTGGGGTGTTATGTTGCAGGTGCTTGTCTGTTTGAATTCTGAAGTCCCAGAGCAGTTTAATTTTATCATTTTCTATGACTTTCTCTATTTTATGATCCCACCAGTTTTTGTTATTATTGATCATCGCACAGTCAGCCAGATGTTCAGACTGGATTTGGCATTTTGTCTACCTATCGAGTCCTTACCCAGGACCTGGGATAGGCAGATGTGGATGTTTGATGGTATTACAGATATCGTCGCAGGATGGAAGCAGTTCCTAATAAGGCTGCCTTTTGCAATTGACTAATAGCGAATTTGTCAATGCCAATGGTGTTCAAGTGGTGCTCCAGTTGTTTTGGAATTGCACCCAAGGAGCCTATGACTATTGGTACTACCCTTGCTTGCTTTTGCCACAGTCTTTCTATTTCTATTTGTAGGTCTTTGTATTTTGTTATCTTCTCCAGTTCTTTCTCTTCTATTCTGCTATCTCCAGGCACTGCCACATCCACTATCCAGACTTTTTTGTCTTTCTTATCGACAATTGTTAAGTCTGGGGTATTATGTTGCAGGTGCTTGTCTGTTTGAATTCTGAAGTCCCAGAGCAGTTTAATTTTATCATTTTCTATGACTTTCTCTATTTTATGATCCCACCAGTTTTTGCTTACAGGCAAATGATATTTTTTGCAGATCTTCCAATGCACCATTGTTGCTACTTTGTCATGCCGCTGCTTGTAATCAGTTTGTGCAATCTTCTTGCAACAGCTTACCAAGTGGTCCACTGTTTCTTCAGCTTCTTTGCATAGGCGGCACTTACTGTCTGTTGCTGTCTTCTCAATTTTGACTTTGTATGCATTTGTTCTTAAGGCTTGGTCTTGTGCAGCCAGAATTAGTCCCTCGGTCTCTTTCTTCAATTTTCCTGCTCTTAGCCATTGCCAGGTTTTATTGTTATCTGCTTTCCCAGCTATTTTTTTCATGTATCGGCCATGTAGTGCTTTGTCTTCCCATGCCTCTATTCTGTTCTTCATTTGGTCTTTCTTGAAGGCCAGTTTGGTCTCTCCAGTAGTTAGTAAGCCTTCCTGATATACTAATTTCAGTGCATCTTCATCATTGTTCTTCAGATATTCTTCCAAAGCCATTTTTTCTTCTTCAACCATCTGATGTACTTGTAGCATTCCACGCCCACCTATTTGCCTTGGTAGATAAAGTCTATCAATGTCACTGCGTGGATGAAGGGCATGATTCATTGTCATTATTTTTCTGGTCTGCCTATCCATTGCTTTTAGTTCTGCTTGAGTCCAGTCCACTATTCCAGCTGTGTACCTAATGACTGGGATTGCCCAGGTGTTGATTGCCTTTATGGTATTTCCTCCATTGAGTTTGGACTTTAAGATCTTCTTCACTCTCTTGATGTATTCACTTCTAATCTTTTTCTTGACTTCAGTGTGCTTGATGTTGTCAGCTTGAAGGATACCCAAGTATTTGTAGTACTCTTCCTCATCCAGACTCTTAATGTTATTTTCGTGGGGCATCTTGATTCCTTCAGTTTTCATTATTTTTCCTTGTTTGATAGTAAGTGTGGCACATTTCTCCAAGCCAAACTCCATTACAATATCTTGGCTATATATACGGACAGTGTTGAGCAGCGATTCTATTTCAGATGATGTTTTTCCATACAGCTTCAGATCATCCATATAAAGGAGGTGGGATAGTCTGGCAGATGTTTTTGATGTTTGATAGCCATGTCCTGAGTTATTCAGGATTGTTGACAGAGGAAACAGTGCAATAACAAATAGTAATGGTGATAATGAATCTCCTTGAAATATTCCTCTCTTGATATTAACCTCTCCCAGCCTCTCACCATTGATCTGCAACTGTGTCTTCCATTGTGCCATCGATCTTTGCACAAATTTTCTGATGTTTCTACTGACTCCTGTTATTTCTAGGCACTTTATTATCCAATCATGTGGCAGAGAGTCAAATGCCTTTTTGTAGTCAATCCATGCCACATTCAGGTTGGTCTTCCTTCTCTTGCAGTTTTCCAAGATCATTTTGTCTATTAGGAGTTGATCTTTTGTTCCTCTGCTGTTGGGGCGGTTTCCTTTCTGCTCAGGTGGAAAGAGATTGTTTTCAACTAGATGCTGTTGCACTGCATCAGCTACTACACCAGTTAGTAATTTGAAAGTTGTTGGTAAGCAGGTAATTGGCCTGTAGTTACCTGGTGTTGCCCCTTTTGCTGGATTTTTCATTATTAGGTAGGTTTTCCCAGTTGTTAGCCACTTTTCAATTTCTCCTCCTTGTAGTATATTGTTGAACTGTTTGGCAATGAGTGGGTGTATAACAGTTAGATGTTTCAACCAAAACCCATGCAGTTCATCTTCACCTGGTGCTGACCAATTTTTGATTTTCTTTGCTCTTTTTTCTACCATTTTTGTTGTTATTACTAGTTCTTTCATTTCAACTTCTGTTTTATTTGCATCCACCTCTTTTAACCAAGCCGCATCCTTGTTGTATTTCTTTGGGTTATCCCATATCTGCTTCCAGAACTGCACTGTTTCTTCCTTGTCAGGTACTGACTGATTCTTTGCAGTTTCTCCATTGATGGATTGGTAGAAACGTTTCTGATTGGATTGAAATTGGAGGTTCTGCCTATAGTTTGCAATTCGAGCTTCATATCTACTGATTTTCCTGGCTATAGCTGTTATTTGTTGCTTTATTATTTCCAGTGCTTCCTTGATCTTCCTTGTTTCTAAGTGGTATTTCTTGATTAGGTATTCTTTGGTCTTCTTGTTCTTCAGCTTCTTTTCTTTCATCTGTTCTAGCTTGCTTGCATGTGATCTTAACTTGCTGATCTTATTTTCTAGTCTAACCTTCCATTTTTCTGGTGCACTGTTTGTTTGTTTTTCTTCTTTGTTGATTTTGCACCCCAGGTATTCTGTTATAACTGCAGCTGTGCTGTACATTAGTTGGTTTGTTTCTTGCAATGAATTGGTGCTTATACTTGATATTGCAATATTTGCATCTTTTAATGCTTGTGCTAGCTGTTTCTTTGGAACAAGCTTCAATGCAGGTAGCCTTATTCTGTTGTTTTTGTGCTGTTCTAGATGCTCAGTTATTCTTTGTTTCAATTCTTTTATTTCTTTAGTTAGAGGGTTTTGTTCTTCCTGAGGTAGAGGTGCCTGGTTTCCAAATGAGAACAGTTGTATATCTCTGCTAGATTCCTTCATTGCCAACTCCTCCTGGTTTGCCTCTACATTCTGAATTACTTCTGGTAAGGCTTTGATTTCTTTGCCCTGGGTAAACCTTTGCAGTTCGTCCAATTCTGTTTCTGTGAATATTTTATTTCGTGTTATAAATCGGCGTTGATCTGCTAGTCTCTGTTCTGTTATTTCTGATTCTGGATGTTGTTCTTTCCAGAACTGGTGCATTCGTTTTAGATATCCTCTTCTTGTTGGACTTGATCTGTAGTAACAGATCATTATTTCTTTGTTTTCCATCACTGTGTATCTGCGACGGGTAAACACCTTTTCTTCCAGTAGTTCTGCAGCTGCTGGCCCTGGTTGCTCAGCCAACAGTCCTGAGTCCTGTAACCCATTTTTCACCAGATATCCAGGAACTCCAATATCTAGTGCGGACCTTGTTAACCCGGGTGACGTCCGAGCCGGTATGGCATTCTGAAATTTACGTCTCACCATATTTTTTATGGGAGAGACACTCTTTGTCTGACTCCTCTGATGAGACCTGTCCAGTATGGTTGAACCTCTGGCATAGCTCTCATCTTCCTCAGAGTACACAAGCCCCACAACCACGTCAAGGTAGTGCCTCACTGGGGGAGGTAGTGCCTCACTGGGGGTTTGTTATTATTATTATTATTATTATTATTATTATTATTATTATTATTATTCAAGAAAGTCCAATTGCCTCATGAAAAAGCACCTTTGGGACAACCAGGACCTGGATGACTGAGCATCTCTACAAATGAAAAGTGAGTTTCCCACAGGTAAAAGTAGAAAGATCCTTAGAAATGGAGAAATAACATTATACACGTAATCCTGGACTTAACAGCAGTTCATTTAATAACCGTTCAAAGTTGCAACGACACTGAAAAAAGTGACTTGTGACCCTTTTTCACGCTTACAACCGTCGCAGCCCCCCTTGGTCAGGTGATCAAAATTCAGACGCTTGGCCATCGGTTCCTATTTACGACGGTTTGCAGTATCCCAGGGCGATTTATGGGATTTCACTTTTGCAACCTTCTGAGAAGCAAACTCAGTGGGAAGCCAGAGCTACTACACAACCGTGTCACTAATTTAACAACTGCAGTGATTCACTTAATAACTGTGGCAAGAAAAGTCATAAAACGGGGCCAAATTCGCTTAACACGTGCCTCAGTTAGCAACAGAGATTTTGGATTCAGTTGTGGTTGTGAATTGAGGACTATCTATACCAGGGGTAGGCACGCTCGTGGACTTCAACTCCCAGAATTCCTGAGCCAGCCATGCTGAGGGGAAAGGGAGAGGTTGCCATGCTTAGCCATGCTGGCTCAGGAATTCTGGGAGTTGAAGTCCCCGAGTCATGAAGGGGCCAAAGTTTCCCTCATGCTGGCTCAGGAATTCTGGGAGTTGAAGTCCACGAGTCATGAGGGGGCCAAAGTTTCCCTCATGCTGGCTCAGGAATTCTGGGAGTTGAAGTCCACGAGTCATGAAGGGGCCAAAGTTCCCCCATGCTGGCTCAGGAATTCTGGGAGTTGAAGTCCGCAAGTCATAAAAGAGCCAAGGTTGCCTATCCCTGGCCTATACATAGTTCAAGCATGTTAGGTTTGGAATACGTTCTCTCATTGGCTAGCATCACTTGAGTCATAAACCATCTTGCAGAGCAAGTCCAGCGTCTTTATATGTTCTACAGTTGTCCTCAACGTACGACGGTTCATTTAGTGACCGTTCAAAGTTATAATGGGATTGGGAAAAAGGGACATGGCCGTTTTTCACCCTTGCGACCGTTGCAACAGCATCCCCCATAGTCACGTGATCAAAATTCAGATGCTTGGCAACTGACTCGTGTTTATGACGGTCACGGTGTCCTGCGGGATCACGCGATCCCGTTTGGCGACCTTCTCACAAGCAAAGTCAATGGGGGAAGCCAGTTTCACTTAACAACCGTGTTACTAACTAGCTGGATCGATTTGTTTCAACAACTGTGGCAAGAAAAGTCGTAAAACGGGGCAAACCTCACTTAAGAACTGCCTCGCTTAGCAACAGCCATTCCAGCCACTTGGCTCAAAAAAGGTGCTGTTTTTAAGAAAACCAGCAGAAACCCTGCCTGCAAATATAATTTTAAGATACCGATTTAGAAGCAATCCCGTTCAATTTGTGGGGACCTATTTTCTCCAAAGCGAATAATTAGCGGCTTGCAAATGCCTCCTTGCCAAATCCCTGGCAAGACATCTGTCAGTCAAAAACAGGAGGGGAGACACACAGAAGACCATCTGTCGTTGCGCTGATTCAGGGATTGATTACATGCCATCATTTTGGGGGGGAAAGATTTTTTTTTAATCCCGCCTTTATTTTTGTCATAAATAACTGTAGGGGGTGAACATCTCTAATGTGCCTTCTGCCTCCTATTTTCCCCACAACAGTCCTGCGAGGTGGGTTGGGCTGAAAGGGAATGACTGGCCCAAAGTCACCCAGTTGGCTTTTATGCTTAGGACGGGACTAGAACTCACCGTCTCCTGGTGATTGGCTCAAAGTCATCCAGCTGGCTTTCAGGCCTAAGGTGGGACTAGAACTCACTGTCTCCTGGTGATTGGCCCAAAGTCACCCAGCTGGCTTTCAGGCCTAAGGCGGGACTAAAACTCACTGTCTCTTGGTGATTGGCCCAGTGTCACCCAGCTGGCTTTCAGGCCTAAGGCGGGACTAGAACTCACAGTCTCCTGGTGATTGGCCCAAAGTCACCCAGCTGGCTTTCAGGCCTAAGGCGGGACTAGAACTCACAGTCTCCTAGTGACTGTCCTGACACCCAGCCACTAAACCAAACTAGCCTTTGACTGCATTGAGTAGAGGAAGACTGAGCCGGTTGGAAGGAGAAGGGTGTGAGTAAAATTGATTTGTTTCCCCGCTGAGAAGACCTTGAAATGCGTGTGGAGAAAACATAATTTTCCCTCTCTCTCTCCCCCCCCCCAGTGCATCACCTGACGCAAATTGCCCGGAGAACTAATGAAATCAGCAAATTGAGGACAAACACAAGGAAAATATTTCATCAGGCATCACATAATCTACTTAGGGAATTCCACTGCCTTGAGAGGTGTGTAACAGCCACTTTCCAAGTTTTTTTGTGAGTGAGTTTTACAATCAGGCTGCATTTGATGGATAGCACCTGGGCGGTTGAGATTCGGTCCTTGCTGCTTGCTGCCCATCCCGAGGCAGAATAACAGAGTTGGGAGGGACCTTGGAGGTCATCTAGTCCAACCCCCTGCTCAGGCAGGAAACCCTATATCATTCCAGACAAATGGCTGTCCAATCTCTTCTTGAAAACCTCCAGTGATGGAGCAGCCACAACATCTGGAGGCAGGTTGTTCCACTGGTTAATTGTTCCCACTGTCAGGAAGTTTCTCCTTAGTTCCAGGTTGCTTCTCTCCTTGATTTAGTTTCCATCCGTTGCTTCTTGTCCTGCCTTCAGGTGCTTTGGAGAATAGGTTCACCCCTCTTCTTTGTAGCAACCCATCAAATGTTGGAAGATTGTTATCCTGTCAATTTTGGTCAAAACAAAAAAGTCGTTGAGACTTTGGAAAAAGTGCAGAGAAGAGCAGCTAAGATGATTAAAGGCCTGGAGACTCAAACATACGAAGAATGGCTGCAGGGTTTGGGCTTGGCCAGTCTACACAAAAGGAGGACTGGGGGGGGGGACAAGATGGCAGTCTTCCATTATTTGAGGGGTGCCACAAAAAACGGGGTCCACCTATCCTCCAAAGCACCCGAAGGCAGGACGAGAAGCAACGGATGGGAACCAACCAAGGAGAGAAGCAACCTGAAATTAAGGAGAAACTTCCTAACCGTGAATACACAATTAACCAATGGAACTACTTGCCTCCAGAAGTTGTGGGTGCTCCATGACTGGAGGCCTTTAAGAAGAGATTGGACAGCCACTTGTCTGAAATCGTACAGGGTTTCCTGTTTGAGCAGGGGGCTGGACTAGAAGACCCCCGAGGTTCTTTCCAGCTCTATTCTATTTCTTCTGTTTGCCTGTGACTTAGGTCCCTCTCCCGCCGACTCGAGTTTCAAATGGCAAATTCACCCATAATGCAGTGACATGCTTTTAGCATTCCACACGCTGCTTTTAAGAAAGGTTTTGCTCTCTCTGGTTGAAGCTTGGGGACCCCCGTCGTGTTTCCAAGCCATGTTTTTGATGTTCTTTTGACTGCAGGTCACATTGTCCTGATCAATAAAACCTGTCTAACGTTACTTGAGGGATATGACAGAGGACCGCTCTCTCCACACCCTGAAATCAAAGCGTAAAATGCCTCGTTTTGCACCGCACTCCGGAGCACCGAATCACGACGAGGCTGGGTCACTCACACGCCGCTTCCCAAATAAATTAACATTTCAATAATTCATTCCCCAACACCCCTGCAAGTTCTTCACTCCTCTCCTTTTAAGGCAGGAAGGTGCCATTAATCCTAATTCTCACTTTCCGTTCACAGGTATAAGCGGTGGGAGGTGACAGCGAGGAGAGAGCTCCAGTAGGCCCTAATCAACTCGATAAAAAACTAAAAAAGGAGATATTATTTATTTTTATTTGTTCGTTGAATTTCTAGGCCGCCGATCGAACCACTAGGCGACTCTGTGCGCCTGTAGAATGTTGGATGGGGGAAAATTCGGTGTAAGTCTAGAGAGATAAAGAAAGCATACTATGGTCTAGTGGTGAAGGCACCAGGCGACAAACCGGGAGACGATGAGTTCTAGTTCTCCCTTAGTCGTGAAAGCCAGTTGGTGATTTGGGCCAATCACCAGGAGACGGTGAGTTCTAGTTCCACCGTAAACATGAAAGCCGTTTGGGTGACTTTGGGCCAATTAACAAGAGATGATGAGTTCTATTTTGGCCTTAAGCGTGAATGCCAGCTGGGTGACTTTGGGCCAATCACCAGGAGACAGTGAGTTCTAGTTCTGCCTTAGGAATGAAAGCCAGATGGGTGACTTTGGGCCAATCACCAGGAGACAGTGAGTTCCAGTTCTGCCTTAGGAATGAAAGCCAGCTGGGTGACTTTGGGCCAATCACTAGGAGGAGTGAATTCTAGTTCTGCCTTAGGAATGAAAGCCAGCTGGGTGACTTTGGGCCAATCACTAGGAGAAGTGAATTCTAGTTCTGCCTTAGGAATGAATGCCAGCTGGTTGACCATTCTCTCTCAATCCAACTCACCTCACAGGGTTTTGTGGGGAGAATAGGAGGAAGATGGGATATTAGATAGGTCCAGCACCTTGAGTTCTTAATTAAACAAGTAATAAAGACAGGATATAACTAAAAATAATAATAATATTTCCAAGGTGGAGCCTGGAGAAGATCAGCCCTTCCAACTGGGAATTTAAGAAGCCTGATGTTTAAAAAAAGGTGACATTTCCTTTCAGCCAAAAATACACTCCAGATGATTTTCTGAAACTCCATGGAAACAGTTTTTACATCCTTATCTAAGGGATGTTGTCCACCTCCACCTAACCTAGAGATTTCCTGTTGGCCTCCCATCCCTGATCGAAAAGGATTATGAACTCGCAAAAGTGTATGGACTCTTTAACAACCACATAGATAGAGTTTGTTTGGGTATATCTCTTTCCCCCAATCTCTTCAGATCTTGGATGGTCTATTCATCACCTCCGTAACTTAGTCCACTCCACCTTACCGCTGGTTGTCCTCTTCTTCTCTTCCCTTCCCTTCCCTCTTTCCTAGCACTGGGGAACTTCTCTAGAAAGATAGATCTTCACATAATAAGTCCAACATGTGACAGCGCCTGGTCCATGGTGTCTCCAGGGAGGACTTGGGGTTGATGTGTTCAATGATCTATTGACTTGTTCTTTCAGCTATTCATAAAATTCCCAGGCGTCTTCTCCAAATCCAACCCTGATTTAACAAACTTCTTCTGCCAACAACAAAGTCCACTGGGGACATTCATCTGCCAGAAGGTCCTGGCAGTGAGCTCCTTTTCAAGTGGTTGTGTGCTTTGAACACCCAACAAAGCAACCCCAGGTCGGTCTTTGTTCTCGGTGGTCGGTCAGGAACCAGAAGGACAGAGGAGTGAGTGGGGCCATCTTCTCTTGGTGTGGTCCTTCTAGATGGGTTGGAGCAATGTTTCCCAACTTTAAAATGTGTGGACTTCAACTCATGTGGATGACGGGCTACGTGTTTTACAACGTTTTAACCCAATCGGCAGCAAGGAATGCTGGGGGGGGGGGCATGTTGACGGAGTTCTGGCAAACTCCAGACTGGTGGCCACGTGAAACAGTGCAAACCCCATGCTACTGCAGACTGAATTATTACATCCACCCCTGCAAACAGTAGGAGGTCCGCCCAGTCGTTTTGTTGGTAATTGATGTACCAGCAGAGGTATTGTTCCAGCACTCCATTTATACATTCGCAAGCTCCATTAGTTTGAGAGTGGTGCAAGGAACTTAGACCCTGGGTGTCAAGCTTGAAGCTTGCTTTGCTGGTGTGACAATTATTGCTTCTTAGCTTGCCAATGAACCTGGGGGGGGAGGATGGGGTGCAAATGGGTGTGAAGCCTTCTTGGAACTACTAAAAGGACTGTATTGTAGGCTGGACATAGATGATGTTGTATTCCTCCCCCCCTGTTTAATAATAATCATCATCATCATCATCATCACCATCCATGCAGTGACATTGACAGACTTTATCTACCAAGGCAAATAGGTGGGCGTGGAATGCTACAAGTACATCAGATGGTTGAAGAAGAAAAAATGGCTTTGGAAGAATATCTGAAGAACAATGATGAAGATGCACTGAAATTAGTATATCAGGAAGGCTTACTAACTACTGGAGAGACCAAACTGGCCTACAAGAAAGACCAAATGAAGAACAGAATAGAGGCATGGGAAGACAAAGCACTACATGGCCGATACATTAAAAAAATAGCTAGGAAAGCAGATAATAATAAAACCTGGCAATGGCTAAGAGCAGGAAAATTGAAGAAAGAGACCAAGGGACTAATTCTGGCTGCACAAGACCAAGCCTTAAGGACAAATGCATACAAAGTCAAAATTGAGAAGACAGCAACAGACAGTAAGTGCCACCTATGCAAAGAAGCTGAAGAAACAGTGGACCATCTGGTAAGCTGTTGCAAGAAGATTGCACAGACTGACTGCAAGCAGCGGCATGACAAAGTAGCAACAATGGTGCATTGGAAGATCTGCAAAAAATGTCATTTGCCTGTAGGCAAAAACTGGTGGGATCATAAAATAGAGCAAGTCATAGAAAATGATAAAATCAAACTGCTCTGGGACTTCAGAATTCAAACAGACAAGCACCTGCAACATAACACCCCAGACTTAACAATTGTCGATAAGAAAGACAAAAAAGTCTGGATAGTGGACGTGGCAGTGCCTGGAGACAGCAGAATAGAAGAGAAAAAACTGGAGAAGATAACAAAATACAAAGACCTACAAATAGAAATAGAAAGACTGTGGCAAAAGCAAGCAAGGGTAGTACCAATAGTCATAGGCTCCTTGGGTGCAATCCCAAAACAACTGGAGCACCACGTGAACACCATTGGCATTGATAAATTCGCTATTAGTCAATTGCAAAAGGCGACCTTACTAGGAACTGTTTCCATCCTGCGACGATATCTGTAATACCATCAAACATCCACATCTGCCTATCCCAGGTCCTGGGTAAGGACTCGATAGGTAGACAAAATGCCAAATCCAATCTGAACATCTGGCTGACTGTGCGATGATCCATAATAATAATAAAGTTGGAAGGGACCTTGAAGGTCATTGAGTCCAACCCCCTGCTCAGGCAGGAAACCCTACACCATTTTGGACAAATGGTGTCCAGTCTCTTCTTAAAAACTTCCAGTGTTGGAGCATTTACTGCTTCTGGAGGCAGGTTGTTCCACTGGCTAATTGTTCAAACTGTCAGGAAGTTTCTCCTTAGTTCTAGATTGCTTCTCTCCCTGATTAGTTTCCATCCGTTGCTTCTTGTCCTGCCTTCAGGCGCTTTGGAGAATAGGTAGACCCCTCTCTTGTTTGGGGCAGCCCTTGAGATATTGGAAGAGGTGCCATGATGTCCCCCTCGTCCTTCTCTTCATTAAACCAGACATACCCAATTCCAGCAACCGTTCCTTATATGTTTTAGCCTCCAACCCCTAATCATCTTTGTTGCTCTTCTCTGTACTCTTTCTAGAGTCTCAACATCTTTTTCACTTCGTGGTGACCAAAACTGGATGCCGTATTCCAAGTGTGGCTTTACCAAGGCCTTGTAAAGTGGTACTAACACTTCACATGATCTTGATTCTATCCCTCTGTTAATGTAGACTAGCACTGTGTTGTGACATGTGACATATGACATGTTGCCGCGATGTATCGGGACTCTTTTGCCATTGCCGGCCATGAGGTGGGCGTGGATTCCGCGGGACGCCTCCAGCCCGCGGGCCGGCAATTTGACACCCCTGACTTAAACCACCGGGTTAGTAACTTCTATCAACCGCAATGATCCACAAGAAAGGGACAAGAAATGTCCTAAAATGGGGGCAGAACCCGTTTCACAATGGTCTCGCTTAACCACAGAAATTTTGGGCTCCCTTGGCGTTGTAAGTCGAGGGCTTACCTGTGCGTGCTTTTAATTGGTTAAAAATAAAATAGCCGTTTGCTTTGCTTGTGAATATCGGTACATCTTGGCCTCGGAGACCGCCCCCAACCCCGGTGCTACCGAGAAATCTCGCTAATTCTTTTCTTTCTCGGACACCAAAACAGCTTCGGAAGCCAATGACGCTGGAGACATCCAACATTGAGGCAGATAATTAAATCTCTATTCTGTATCTTGTCCAGAATAGACATCTGCGCTGTCAAAGGACAAACAAAGAGTGAGAAATTTCATCTTTTTCGAGCTATTTCTGCAGACTCTCCTCATCTGTTTATGTAAGAATGGGTACATTTCAAACTCCTGCTGCCCTGTACTCCAGCAGATGGTTTTCCAAACGGGGCAGCTTCGAATAGGATTCTGGGAGCTGAAGTCCGTAAAGCTTAAACTCGCTAAGAATCAGGTGGAAGCAGAATGACAGTGTAACAGAGCTGGAAGGGATCTTGGAGGTCTTCTAGTTCAACCCCCTGGTCAGGCAGGAGAGCCGAGACCAGGGGTAGGCAACCTTGGCTCTTTTATGACTCGTGGACTTCAACTCCCAGAATTCCTGAGCCAGCCATGCTGAGGGGATAGGGAGAGGTTTCCAAGCTGAGCCATGCCGGCTCAGGAATTCTGGGAGTTGAAGTCCATGAGTCATAAAAGAGCCAAGGTTGCCTACCCCTGGCCTATACCATTTCAGACAAGTGGTCATCCAATCTCTTCTTAAAAACCTCCAGTGATGGAGCACCCACCACTTCTGGTGGCAAGCTGTTCCACTGGTTAATTGTTCTCACTGTCAAGAGATCTCTCCTTAGTTCTAGGTTGCTTCTCTCCTTGATTTAGTTTCCATTCATTATTTCTTGTCTTGCCTTCTGGGGCTTTGGAGAATAGACAGACACCCCCCCCCCTTTTTCTTTGTGGCAGCCCCTCAAATATTGTCACCTATAACCTTCCTGTTCATTAGACTAGACATACCCAATTCCAGGAAACAATTTTTATATATTTTAGCACTCCAGTCCCCTGATCATCTTTGTTGTTCTTCTCTGCACCCTTTCTAGAGTTTCAACATCTTTTTTTTTTTTAATATCCGGATGACAGAAACTAGATGTAATATTCCAAGTGTGGCCTTAGCAGGGCATTATAAAATGGTATTAACACTTTGTGTGATCTTGATTCTATCCCTCTAGGATTGTGTTGGCTTTTTGGGCAGCTGAGGCACAATGCTGGCTCATATTCAAGAGATCCTCCATTAGGACTAGGAAAGATCAGGTCCACCCATGAAGGCCCACTTAAAATGGACTTATTGCACCTCACACCTAAACATGGGAATCTTCTCAACAAGTAGTTAGCACCTGCTAGGAATCAGATAAGGGCAGTGGTGGGATTCAGCCGGTTCGTATCAGTTCAGCAGAACCGGTAGCTAATTCTTTGTTGCCCAGGCCCTGAATGAACTTCTGGAAGTGGCATCCACACAGAGAACTGGTTGTTCACCTATTTGAATCCTACCATTGAATCAATCAT
Organism: Crotalus helleri; assembly: GCA_024509115.1. Taxonomy (NCBI): domain Eukaryota; kingdom Metazoa; phylum Chordata; class Lepidosauria; order Squamata; family Viperidae; genus Crotalus; species Crotalus helleri. The sequence goes on along the minus strand of JAKSXO010000020.1, from coordinate 6,832,427 downwards.
CTAGATCTGTCTGTCTGTCTGTCTGTCTGCCTGCCTGCCTGTCTGCCTGCTTACCTACCTGCTTACCTACCTACCTACCTACCTACCTACCTACCTACCTATCTATCTATCTATCTATCTATCTCTATAACCCAGTGGTGGGATTCAGCCAGTGCGCACCAATTCGGTAGCTAATTTTTTGTTGCCCAGGCCTTGAACAAACTTCCGGAAGTGGCATCCACACAGAAAACCGGTTGTTTACCTATTTGAATCCTACCATTGAATCAATCATCTAGGTCTGTCTGTCTGTCTGTCTGTCTGTCTGTCTGTCTGTCTGTCTGTCTGTCTGTCTGTCTGTCTGTCTGTCTATCTATCTATCTATCTATCTATCTATCTATCTATCTATCTCTATCTATCATCTATATCTATCAACCCAATGGTGGGATTCAGGTGGTGTGCACCAATTTGGCAGAACCGGTAGCTAATTTTTTGTTGCCTAGCCCAGAACGGACTTCTGGAAGTGGCATCCACACAGAGAACCGGTTGTTTACCTATTTGAATCCCACCATTGAATCAATCATCTAGGTCTGTCTGTCTGTCTGTCTGTCTGTCTGTCTGTCTGTCTATCTATCTATCTATCTATTATCTACCTACCTACCTACCTACCTACCTACCTACCTACCTACCTACCTACCTACCTACCTATGTCTATCTATCATCTATCTATATCTATCAATCCAGTGGTGGGATTCAGCCGGTTCGCACCACTTCAGCAGAACCGGTAGCTAATTTTTTGTTGCCCAGGCCCAGAACAGACTTCGGGAAGCAGCATCCACATAGAGAACCGGTTGTTCACATATTTGAATCCCACCATTGGATAAGGGTCAAGGGAATTCAAGGGAGGCTGGACTTAGTTCACTTGTGATTATGCAGGGATTCTAGGCTGATCCCTCTCTTGACGCCGACCCCAGATTCTGCCATTCCTTCTCCTCCATCAGGGCTGAAAAACACTGATCTAACTGGAAGTCTACCATCAGCGTTATGAGCTCGTAAGCTGGATCTGCCGGAAAATTACAATTAAGTCGTCCTCCGCTTACCACCACAACTGGGAGCAGAACTTGCATTGCTAAGCAAGGCAGGTGTTTAGTGACCTTTTGTTGCTGAAGAAATCACTGCAGTTGTCAAATCAAGCGAATCTGGACTTGACTTTGCTTGGGAGGGTTGCAAATGACAATCTTGGGGCCTCCAGGGTGCGATGCACAACCTTCTCTTACATCTCTAAAACCACAACCCTGAAGATGTTACCCAGGTAGACGGTAAAATAGCTTTACACAAAAGCGCAAAGCCTGCTTAGAGAACCGTGCTGAGCTACATTATTATGGCTGGTTTTAAATCCTCATCAGCGCCAGGAACAAAGGATTATTAGGGATAATGTTGGAGGGACTAAATACCAAAGCTGTACTCGGTTCCGATCGGAGCAGTGTTTCCTCAACCCTGGCAATTGCTGGAGGAGGGGTGGACTTCAAGTCCCAGAATTCCCCAGCCAGCAAAGCTTCAGAACTGTCCGGCTTAGCCACAGAAACGTTGGGCTCCATTTAGCCCAGTGGTTCTCAACCTTTTTAATGCCGCGACCCCCAACTGGTCATAAGTCGAGGACTACCCAACCGGTCGTAAGTCGAGGAGTACTCAACTGGTGCAGCACCGTTTGCAGAATGGGACTTTTGGCGGGCTCAGCAGGGCAGAGACAGCCTGGACAATTCCTATTGGCTTTTGAAAGCCAATAGAATTAGATCTATTCAAGAGAGTCTATTCTATTGGCTTTCAAAAGCCAATAGAATAAAAGGGAGTAGCACAGCTAAGGAAAAGGGGGAAAAAATGGCGGACTGCGTTGTTTGGCGACCCCCGTGAAATGGTCGTTCGACCCCAAATGGGGTCCCCACCCACAGGTTGAGAACCACTGACTTAGGACTACTTGTAGCTTATTAGTAGCTTAACAAAAACGGATTGCAAACAGCTTTGGCTGCAAGGGTGTTGAGGACGCCAAAATTGCTCGCCGTTGTCCGGAAACATCCAAAAGAGAGACATCCCCGTTTTCCCGACAAGGCAGCTTCTGAGATGGCAACCCAGGGGCGTTCAGAAACATCTGCTGGGGATTGCACCGGCCGTGGTGTCTTCCCTCCGGGGGTGGGGGGTGGGGGGTGGGGGGATGGAGGAGGTGGGAGAAGCAACCGTCTCCAAAAATGATTCCGATGCAAACAATGGAGAAGCAGGTGGTGATGAGTCACAGATGGGAAGGATGAAGGAAGGAGGAAAAATTCGGAGCCCCGTGGAATGCTGTGTTTGGGCCTTCTGGTGGATGTGTGTGTCTCATTTTCGCTGCAAGAGCCTTCTGAACATCTCCCCCCTACCCCCACTACAACCCTGAGAGGGAGTTTGGGCTGAGAGGGAGGGGCCGGTCCAAATTCAGCCAATGAACTTTGACTGAGGAGGGAAAATTAGAACTCGCGTCTCGCCGTCGCGCAGTCCAATGTCCTCTCCACCGCCAAACAGCCTTCCACAGTCCTGATCCAGAAGATGCCAAGAAGACAGCAAGGTGGGGCCAACGCGTCTGATTCGGAGTATCCACTTCAAGGTCAAAAAAGTCAAAATGGCAGCCGTGACTGCACGGCTGAGACCCCCCTGTCCTGTTTTTAATCTGTCTTGCGTGCATTACAAAAATGACGAATGACAAAAAAGGTGGAGATTTTGTTGTGCGTGAGTGAACCTGGTCTTGAGGTGTTGTTGTTGTTGTTGTTTTACTCCTCTTGGGGGTCTAATCCTGTAGTAAGGTAGACTGCCTTTGAATATGGAAGAAGTTGGACTTTTCTAGTTTGTGGAAAGGCACCCGGCTGCAGTGAACGCCATAGCTTAGATATGCTTTGCCCTTTTATGCTCCATTTAAGAGCCTGCTGGATCAACGGCATTGCTTCGTGCCCAAATCTCACATTCGGGGGTGGGAAGATCCACTTTTTGTATCCTACACACCATTTCACACAAACGTGGACGCAAGTGGGGCTGTTTGGTAATGGCGTGTGGGAAAGACCTTCAGAGGTGGACGAAATGACACTCCAAGGCAGGGGTCCTCAAACTTGGCCACTTTTAAGACTTGTGGGCTTCAACTCCCAGAATCCCCCAGCCAGCAATTCTGGAAGTTGAGGTCCATAAGTCTTAAAGGGGCCAGGTTTGAGGACCCCTGCCCTATATCAGGGATGGCGAACCTTTTAGAGACCGAGTGCCCAAACTGCAACCCAAATCCCACTTATTTATTGCCGGGTGCCGGGTGGGTGTGGCCCACTGGGTAGACGTGGTTGTGGCGGTCATGGCAGATCGGATGGGTGTGGCCAAGGTCGGCGCGATCACCTCGATGTTGCTCGTGGGGAGGGACGCCTGTAGGGGCCGGGCAGGATTGGGGGAGATCCAGGGGGTCTCTGGCAGGTGGGGCGGTGGATATATATATATATATTACATTGCCCCCAACAATCTGGATCCTCATTTTACCTACCCCGGAAGGATGGAAGGCTGAGTCAACCTTGAGCCGGTGAGATTTGAACCGCTGACCTGCTGAACACAGTCAGCTAAAGTGGCCTGCAGTACTGCACTCTAACTGCTGCGCCACCTCGGCTCATCCTGCGGGGTGAGGCAAGGCGAGGCAGGGCAGGGGTGCCATTGTCACAGGGCAAAGCGAGGCAGGGCAGGGGTGCCATTGTCGCAGGGCAAGGCAAGACAGGGGCTGGGGTGTCTGCTGCCTGACACCATCAGCCCCCGCACACAGAGGCCAGCCAGCGCATGGGTGCTGGGATGCATCCAGCCACGTGGGACCTTGGTGAGTTAGCGGGCGACTGGCTGAAGAGGGACGGTCGCCATTTCCGGGGCACGGCGCGCGTGCCCACAGAGAGGGCTCTGAGTGCCGCCTCTGGCACGCGTGCCATAGGTTCGCCACCACTGCCCTATATCATTTCAGACAAATGATCCGCTTTCTCTTTCCTAAGCAGCGTTTCACACGAACGTGGACGCAGGTGGGGCTGTTCTGTGATGGTGTGTGGGAAAGACCTTGAGAGGTGGACGAAATGACACTCCCAAGGGGAACGGACAGATAAGAGACAGCTTAGTCCACAGCTAGAGAGTGGACCAGGCAAGGGATTCGGTTGAAACTCACCCTAGTTTTTCAAGCTGCAAAAGTGGCGGGGAGAGATGTTGCCTAGGAAACGGTCAGATAAGAGAAGGCGTAACCCAAAGCTGCATGGCGGGTGGAGAAAAAGGCTCAATTAATCAGAATAGAACTGGAAGGGACCTCAGAGGTCATCTAGTCCAGTGGTTCTCAACCTGTGGGTCGGGTCCCCATTTGGGGTCAAACGACCATTTCACGGGGGTCGCCAAACAACGCAGTCCGCCATTTTTTTCCCCTTTTCCTTAGCTGTGCTACTCCCTTTTATTCTATTGGCTTTTGAAAGCCAATAGAATAGACTCTCTTGAATAGAGTCTAATTCTATTGGCTTTCAAAAGCCAATAGGAATTGTCCAGGCTGTCTTTGCCCTGCCCACCAAAAGTCCCATTCTGCAAACGGTGCTGCACCAGTTGAGTAGTCCTCGACTTACGACCGGTTGAGTAGTCCTCGACTTACGACCGGTTGGGGGTCGCGGCATTAAAAAGGTTGAGAACCACTGTTCTAGTCCATATCCCCTGCTCAAACAGGAAACCCTATACCAGGGATAGGCAACCTTTTATGACTCGTGGACTTCAACTCCCAGAATTCCCGAGCCAGCCACGCTGAGGGGAAAGGGAGAGGTTTCCAAGCTGAGCCATGCTGGCTCAGGAATTCTGGGAGTTGAAGTCCATGAGTCATAAAAGAGCCAAGGTTGCCTACCCCTGCCCTATATCATTTCAGACCGGTGGCTGTCCAGTCTCTTCTTAAAGACCTCCAGTGATGGAGCACCCACAACTTCTGGTGGCAAGCTGTTCCATTGGTTAATTGTCCTCCCTGTTAGGAAGTTTCTCCTTAATTCTAGGTTGCTTCTCTCCTTGATCAGCTTCCATCCATTGTTTCTTGTCCTGTCTTCAGGTGCTTTGGAAAATGATTTGACTCCCTCCTCTTCTTTGTGGCAACCCCTCAAATAATGGAAGACTGCTATCATGTCCCCCCCCCCCCAAGTCCTTCTTTTCTCTAGACTAGCCAAACCCAAGTCCTACAGCCGTTCTTCATTTGTTAGTCCCCAGGTCTAGTTGCTCTTCTCTGCCTTTTTCCCAAAGCCTCAACATCTTTTTTGTAACCTGGCGACCAAAACTGGATGCAGCATTTATTTATTTATTTATGAGACTTATATACCGCTTTAAGTGCAAGCACTCTCTAAGCGGTGTACACCAGTAAGCAATGTATATATATATTTACATTGCCCCCAACAATCTGGGTCCTCATTTTACCTACCTCGGAAGGATGGAAGGCTGAGTCAACCTTGAGCCGGTGAGATTTGAACCGCTGACCTGCTGAGCATAGTCAGCTAGGGTGGCCTGCAGTACTGCACTCTAACTGCTGCACCACCTCATTGACGCTGTGCAGTGTTTCTCAGCCTTGACCATTTTAAGGCATGTGGACTTCAACTCCCAGAATTCCACAGGCAGCAATGCTGGCTGTGGAATTCTGGGAGTTGAAGTCCACATGCCTTAAAATGGTCAAGGTTGAGAAACACTGCGCTGTCGTGACCGATCCTCTTTCGGTCCCCAAATCTAGATTACCGCATGCTAAGACCTCCCATTCTTTCCCCCCCGTTTTATATTTAAACCATAAAAGAAAAACAAAATTCTTCAAATTTGCCAGCCTGCCCGCAAAATAGCCCTGCTCATTTATTTCTGCCTGACATCTTTTCCATCCCTACCGTGTCCTTTTGGGTTTTTTTTCTTGAAATGCGGTGGCCAGAATGGTGCATTGCATTGGAAAATGTGCTGTGCTGAGGATTTATATAATGCCATTATGATCCTTGCTCCAGATTTATGTAATAGCCTTATAACCAACCTGACATGGCGGTTCATTGTATTAGTCCTCTTTGCACATACCTAATTTATCTCCGGCAGGGACTTGCTTAACAGTTATAAAATAAAAAAAGGAACTTGGGAGGAAAAATAATCCATCCAGAATTCAAATCCTGCGTAATGGGAAGGAGAAACTGAGTCATAGAAGATCTGTTTGGCAGTATTATAAATACTGGAATGTCCTGGCAGGCTGGCTAAGATTCTAGTCCTCACTGGTTTCAATACAAAGACAAAAGAAACTGGAATCGGGGTTCTGTTTGAATTGAAGGGGACAATATCCAACCATCTTAAAGCAGGAGAATTCTGGGAATTGAAGTCCACCAATCTGAAGGCATGCTGAGCGGAGAATTCTGGGAACTGAACTCCACCAATGTTTAAATCATGTGGTTAGGAAATGCGGAGGGTTGAAGTCCACAGTTCTTGAAGCATGCTGAGTGGAGAATTCTGGGAGTTGAAGTCCAACCATCTTGCTGGAATTGGGTATGTCTAGTTTAACGAAGAGAAGGACGAGGGGGGACATGATAGCAGTGTTCCAGTATCTCAGGGGCTGCCCCAAAGAAGAGGGAGTCAAGCTATTCTCCAGAGCGCCTGAAGGCAGGACAAGAAGCAACGGATGGAAACTAATCAAGGAGAGAAGCAACCTAGAACTAAGGAGAAACTTCCTGACAGTGAGAACAATTAATCAATGGAACAACCTGCCTCCAGAAGTGGTGAATGCTCCAACACTGGAAGTTTTTCAGAAGAGACTGGACAGCTATTTGTTCGAAATGGTATAGGGTTTCCTGCCTGAGCAGGGGGTTGGACTAGATGACCTCCAAGGTCCCTTCCAACTTTACTGTTATTATTATTATTATAAATAATCAGCCCACAGAAGTGTTATATAATTTTGAAGCATGCTGGCTGGGGAATTCTGAGAGTTGAAGTCCATTCATTTTAAAGCCTGCTGGCTGGGGAATTCTGGGAGTTGAAGTCCACAGTTCTTGAAGCATGCTTGCTAGGGAATTCTAGGATCTGTAGTCCACCCATCTTAAGGTTGCTGAGTGGAGAATTCTGGGAGTTGAAGTCCAACCATCTTCAAGCATGCTGGCTGGGGAATTCTGGGAGTGGAAGCCCAACTATATTAAAGCAAGCTAGAGGCGGAATTCTGGGAGTTGAAGTCCACCCATCTTAAAGCAACTCCAAGGCACTAAAGTTTGTCTATATAGGAAGTTACAACTCAACAGGGATAATAATAATAATAATAATAATAATAATAATAATGATGATGATGTAATAATAATAAGAAGAATAATGTAATAATAATAATAATAATAATAAAGTTGGAAGGGACGTTGGAGGTCATCTAGTCCAACCCCCTGCTCAGGCAGGAAACCCTATACTGGGGGTAAGCAACTTTGGCTCTTTTAGGACTGGTGGACTTCAACTCCCAGAATTCCTGAGCCAGCCATGCTGAGGGGAAAGGGAGAGGTTTCCAAGCTGAGGCATTTTGATCACGTGACCCTGGGGATGCTGCAACGGTTGTGAAAAACGGTCCTAAGTCCCTTTTTTCAGTGCCGTTGTATCTTCGAACAGTCACTAAGTAAGTCTGGGAGTCTGTCTAAAACAGTGTTTCTCAACCTTGACCATTTTAAGGCACATGGACTTCAACTCCCAGAATTCCACAGCCAGCAATGCTGGCTGTGGAATTCTGGGAGTTGAAGTCCACATGCCTTAAAATGGTCAAGGTTGAGGAACACTGCTCTAAAAGGCCTCAGGTTATCTTTCCTAAAGGTGTCGTGTTTTTTTTGATGAGGGACGGGTCCGTTTGGGCAGATGTTGCTCCATGCCAGAGTCAGACTGTCCTGCATCCCAAGTTAACTCTTAAGATGGTCGATCGTGATAGGAAAAAGATATTCACCCCCCCCTCCCAAAAATGACCCAGATTCTGCAAGGCTGCCAGAAGATTTTTCCATTCAACCCGTCCCCAGTCTGGTTTTTTTCCCCTTCCACTTTGGGGGTTTTGAAGGACTCTTTAGGGGACACACTGCAGATATGAAAGTTTTCAATCAACGTGGAACAGACAGCAGGAAGAAAGACAGGGGGGAACTGGTGTTTGTGGGAAACAGGGTCCCCCCCCTTGTTTCGGTCGAACGCTTTTCTCTTCCAAAAAGGTGACAATGAGCATTAAAACATTTATCGCACGCAGATGAGACGGCTGCTATTTTGAGCTGCTAAATTAAAAATAAAAGCCGGATGACTCAGCCATCACCACACAATCATCATTGTTTCTCTGTTTGCTACACCCCGTTTTTCGCTCTTTCACCCCCCAAACCCCCATCCCACTAAAGAAATACACCCTGAGAGGAATAGAAGCATTTTGGGGTGGAATTTCCAAAGGACAATGAGGAGCGCCTTAGCAGGAGATGAGATAGATAGATAGATAGATAGATAGATAGATAGATAGATAGATAGATAGATAGATAGATAGATAGATAGATAGATAGATAGATTAGATTAGATAGATGATATAGATAGATAAATGATAGATGATAGATAGATGATAGATACTAGATAACTAGATGATAAATTAGATTATAATTAGATTGATAGATAATAGATGTTAGATTAGATAGATGATAAATTAGATTATAATGATAATTAGATTGATAGATGTTAGATTAGATAGATGATAGATAAAGATATAGATAATAAATTAGCTTAGATAGATAAGATAGATAATAGATAGATGATAGATTAGATGATAAGTTAGATTAATAGATGATAGATAAATAATAGATAGATGATAGATAAATAGATAATAGATGATAGATAATAGATAGATGATAAATTAGATTAGATGATAATAGATGATAAATTAGATGATAGATAGATAGATAGATAGATAGACAGATAGATAATAGATAGATGATAGATAGATAATAGATAATAGATAGATGATAGATGATAGGTAATAGGTAGATGATAAATTAGATTAGATGATAGATAATAATAGATAATAAATAGATGATAAATTAGATGATAGATGATAGATAATAGATAATAGATAGATGATGTTAGATTAGATAAATAGATAGATGATATAGATAGATAAAGATGGAAGGGAAGAAAGAAAGAAGGGAGGAAGGAAGGACAGTAAACAGAAGGGAAGGGAAAGAGGGAGGAACTTAGTTCAGTGCCATGGTTGCTCCCTAAGATGCACTTCAAAGGCTTAATATATCTATTTCATTCCCCTCCCCATCCCAAAATTAACAGAAAATCATGCCTCCAAACATTGAAAACAGGAACTTCGGGGATAGATGCTTGATGGCATACCTGACCTGTTTATTTCCTAGCAGAGCATAAGATTTTAAATAAAGGATCTTCCCCAGAGCTAGCAGCTATTGAACCTGGGGTGGGCAAAACTGATTTATACCTTTAACAGAATTACAGAACAGCAGAGTTGGAAGGGGCCTTGGAGGTCATCTAGTCTAACCCCCTGCTCAGGCAGTACCATTTCAGACAAATGGCTGTCCAGTCTCTTCTTAAAAACTTCCAGTGTTGGCGTATTCACCGCTTCTGAAGGCAGGTGGTTCCACTGGTTAATTGTTCTCAATGTCAGGAAGTTTCTCCTTAGTTCCAGGTTGCTTCTCTCCTTGATTTAGTGTCCATCCGTTGCTTCTTGTCCTGCCTTCGGGTGCTTTGGAGGATAGCTTGACTCCCTCTTCTTTGGGGCAGCCCCTGAGATACTGGAACTCTGCTATCATGTCCCCCCTCGTCCTTCTCTTCATTAAACTAGACATCCCCAATTACAGCAACCGTTCCTTATATGTTTTAGCCTCCAGTCCCCTAATCCTCTTTGTTGCTCTTCTCTGCACTCTTTCTAGAGCAGTGGTTCTCAACCTGTGGGTCGGGACCCCATTTGGGGTCGAACGACCATTTCACGGGGTCGCCAAACCATGCTGTCCGCCATTTTTTTCCCTTTTCCCTAGCTGTCCTACTCCCTCTTATTGGTGGCCACACCCACTTGGGGGTCACCACAACATGGGGAACTGTATTATGGGGTCACGGCATTAGAAAGGTTGAGAATCACTGTTCTAGAGTCTCAGCATCTTTTTTACATCGTGGTGACCAAAACTGGATTCAGTATTCCAAGTGTGGCCTTACCGAGGCCTTGTAAAGCAATACTAACGCTTCAGGTGATCGTGTATCACGCTGTTGATGCGTGTCTTACAATGTAAAATACTACCTTATCGCTGAGTCACGGCCCTTGTCTATCATTATGATCACAAGGACTGTTTTCTCATCCCTATTTTTTCAAATCCCTGCAAGAACCAGTAGAAAGATCTTTAAAGCCGAGCAAAAATTACACGTTATCCGGATCATTTACAACTTTACACAAGGCACAGGGTGGTTTCAACTGAACCTCCCAAGCAACCTAGAGCAATTGTCTTAATCTCCTCAATTCCAAACAAATCCTTTGAAATGTTCTCAGCCACTCAGAAAAACAACACAACTCCACACGCTGATGTTTTGCGCCAAGTTCCTTTTTGGTGTCGCCACAGGGAGCATAAAAAAAAAAAAACAGTGGAAAATAATCTTTTCTCCCTTGCTTTACAACTGAGGGCCAGAAAGGAGATGCAGTCGAATTCATGCAGAGAACTACCAACCACCCAACATCGCGGAAAACCGACTAAGAGGATGATTTTGAAGTCTGTTTTTTTTTTTTAAAAAAAAGGTAAATTTGCATCACAAACGGAAGCCGGAGTTAAACACAGGTGTTTTGCAGTCTGCATTTGCAATGCTGTATACACAAGGACACACAGTTTATATATATTTTTTCTCTTTTCGGAACACCACACTTGCAAAGGGGCTGTTTCGTTTAGAAGTCCCAACAAAAATCAGATTTTGCTCTACCTCCCGTACAATTTTTCTGTCTCGACGTCAGCCCTCCCGGGGAAACTAGATAGGAAATAGGACTTGAGGAACTAATTCTACTATATTGTAAAGCTACACTAGCAGAATCTGGCAAGTCAGAAAGTACAAATGTCCAGCCTCCATGTTTAACTAGGTAACTAGCACTGATGATGTTACCTAGTTGGGTAATGAAATGTCTGCAAGAAAACAATCAAGCTCAGAGTGCACCGAGCACCCCACAGTCGTCGTCGTCATCGTCATCGTCCTCCTCCTCTCCACAAACCCCACTAATGTCTAACACTGATGATACTTAGTTAGGTAATGAGAAGTCTGCAAGCAAACAAGCTCAGAGAGCACCAGGATCCCACAATCATCTCCTCCTCCTCCTCCTCCTCCTCCTCCTCCTCCTCCTCCTCCTCTTCCTCCTCTCCACAAACCCCACACTTCTAGCTTCTAGCTCTGATGAGGTTACTTAGTTAGGTAATGAAATGTCTGCAAGCAAACGACAAGTTCAGAGAGGCACCAGGATCCCACAGTCACCTCCTCCTCTCCTCCTCTTCCTCCTCCTC
>JAKSXO010000020.1:6790923-6815923 GCA_024509115.1 Crotalus helleri | reverse complement strand
AAGGAGATGGAAGAGAGAGAAGGAAGGATAAGGGAAAGTGGAGGGGGAGGGGAGGAGCTACAGGCAGTCCTCAACCTACAACCGTGCATTTAGTGACCTTTCCAAATTACAACAGGGAGGAAGGATGAAGTAGAGAGCAAGTAAACAGTACTTCTACCTATAGGGAGACTCTTAAGGAATTGTTCCTGCAAGGAAATTCATTAAAAAAATAAATAAATATGGCTGATCTATATCTTCTCTCCTGCTGTATTCGCTTTCAGGACCTAGCCCGGCTTCCGAGGGGATTCTGGGAGTTGAAGTCCACGTGTCTAAAAGGAGCCAAGGTTGAGAAACCTCATTTTAAGGGGCAGGCAGGAAAGAATCGGACTGCATCCCCTTTAAACACGGGCACTAGTTACTGGTTCAAAAACGTCTAAATGAAAGGATGGTTGCAACAATAGACAAGGGGGAGGGACTGAGATACCCCATTGGAAGGGTCTGCATATTTGGGCAGGGGCCTGACTGCTAAACCATGATTAAGCCAGAGATAGGAGCAAGGTGTGGGCTAGGAAAAGATTTAAAGGCTGGGGGAAAAAAAAAAAATGGCGCCACACACAGCTCCAGGCGAGTGAAGATTTATGCTCTGTCATTTGCATCCTTTGCAAATTGGGTTTTTTTTTTTGTGTGTGTGTGTGTGTGTGAAGGGCTGGTGCCCCAGGCCCGTAAATTATGGCTTGTCTCCATCCTCCTTTGTCACACCCCCTGCTTGCCGGTGTGACCCCCGTGGGGAGGACGTGTGCCTGCTTGAGATGGCTGTTTAAAGGGCCTTTAAATCAAGAGGGGATGCATCCCACGGAGACACGGGTTTGGCCTCCGGCCCAAGGCGGCTTCCGTTTTTCCGCTTTGTTTGCTCCCAGGCTGAAGAACTGCAGACAAGTCCCCCCCCCCCGCCACCGGCTTGCAATGGAGCGGCCTCGTTATTCTTATTTATTTGGTTTTGATCCTGCCTTTATGATTTGTCTGAAATGGTGTAGGGCTTCCAGCTTGAGCAGGGGGTTGGACGAGATGACCTCCAAGGTCCCTTCCAACTTTTATTATTATTAATTGTTATTGTTATTATTATTATCATCATCATCCAAAGCTCCTGAAGGCAGAACAAGAAGCAACGGATGGAAACTAACCAAGGAGAGAAGCAACCTAGAACTAAGGAGAAACTTCCTGACAGTGAGAACAATTCACCAGTGGAACAACCTGCCTCCAGAAGCGGTGAATGCTCCAACACTGGAAGTTTTTAAGAAGAGACTGGACAGCCATTTGTCCAAAATGGTATAGGGTTTCCTGCCTGAGCAGGGGGTTGGACTAGATGACCTCCAAGGTCCCTTCCAACTTTATTATTATTATTAAGCCGGGACTAGAACTCACCATCTCCTGTTCATTTGCTCAAAGTCTCCCAGCTGGCTTTCAGGCCTAAGGCAGGACTAGAATTCACCGTCTCTTGGCTATTGTCTCAAAGTATCCCAGCTGGCTTTTACACCTAAGGCGGGACTAGAACTCACAGCGGACACGCTGTATGAATGTATTTATTTTATTGTTTTATTGTCATATTATTGTTTTAATTTTGTACGCCGCCCTGAGTCCCTTGGGATTGGGCGGCATATAAATTTTAGAAATAAATAAATAAATAAATAAACTCACCGTCTCCTGGCAATTGGCCCCCAGTCTCCCAGCTGGCTTCCAGGCTTAAGGTAGGACTAGAACTCACAGTCTCCTGGCGATTGACACAACATCTCCCAGCCAGTTTCATGCCTAAGGTGGGACTAGAACTCACCGTCTCCTGGTGATTGGCCTAAAATCTCACAGACGGCTTTCAAGGCGGGATTAGAACTCACCGTCTCCTAGTGGTTGGCTGAAAGTCAACCAGCTGGCTTTCATGCCTAAGGCGGGACTAGAACTCACCGTCTCCTGGTGATTGGCCTAAAATCTCACAGACGGCTTTCAAGGCGGGATTAGAACTCACCGTCTCCTAGTGGTTGGCTGAAAGTCAACCAGCTGGCTTTCATGCCTAAGGCGGGACTAGAACTCACCGTCTCCTGGTGATTGGCCTAAAATCTCACAGACGGCTTTCAAGGCGGGATTAGAACTCACCGTCTCCTAGTGGTTGGCTGAAAGTCAACCAGCTGGCTTTTCATGCCTAAGGCGGGACTAGAACTCACCGTCTCCTGGTGATTGGCCTAAAATCTCACAGACGGCTTTCAAGGCGGGATTAGAACTCACCGTCTCCTAGTGGTTGGCTGAAAGTCAACCAGCTGGCTTTCATGCCTAAGGCGGGACTAGAACTCACCGTCTCCTGGTGATTGGCCTAAAATCTCACAGACGGCTTTCAAGGCGGGATTAGAACTCACCGTCTCCTAGTGGTTGGCTGAAAGTCAACCAGCTGGCTTTCATGCCTAAGGCGGGACTAGAACTCACCGTCTCCTGGTGATTGGCCTAAAATCTCACAGACGGCTTTCAAGGCGGGACTAGAACTCACCGTCTCCTAGTGGTTGGCTGAAAGTCAACCAGCTGGCTTTCATGCCTAAGGCGGGACTAGAAATCACCGTCTCCTGGTGATTGGCCTAAAATCTCACAGACGGCTTTCAAGGCGGGACTAGAACTCACCGTCTCCTAGTGGTTGGCTGAAAGTCAACCAGCTGGCTTTCATGCCTAAGGCGGGACTAGAACTCACCGTCTCCTGGTGATTGGCCTAAAATCTCACAGACGGCTTTCAAGGCGGGATTAGAACTCACCGTCTCCTAGTGGTTGGCTGAAAGTCAACCAGCTGGCTTTCATGCCTAAGGCGGGACTAGAACTCACCGTCTCCTGGTGATTGGCCTAAAATCTCACAGACGGCTTTCAAGGCGGGATTAGAACTCACCGTCTCCTAGTGGTTGGCTGAAAGTCAACCAGCTGGCTTTCATGCCTAAGGCGGGACTAGAACTCACCGTCTCCTGGTGATTGGCCTAAAATCTCACAGACGGCTTTCAAGGCGGGATTAGAACTCACCGTCTCCTAGTGGTTGGCTGAAAGTCAACCAGCTGGCTTTCATGCCTAAGGCGGGGACTAGAACTCACCGTCTCCTGGTGATTGGCCTAAAATCTCACAGACGGCTTTCAAGGCGGGACTAGAACTCACCGTCTCCTAGTGGTTGGCTGAAAGTCAACCAGCTGGCTTTCATGCCTAAGGCGGGACTAGAACTCACCGTCTCCTGGTGATTGGCCTAAAATCTCACAGACGGCTTTCAGGCGGGACTAGAACTCACCGTCTCCTAGTGGTTGGCTGAAAGTCAACCAGCTGGCTTTCATGCCTAAGGCGGGACTAGAAATCACAGTCTCCTGGTTTCTAAGCTGGCACCTTCACCCCTACAACCACACAGGGTCCTTGCACACTTGCCCCCCCCTCTCCTACCCCAGTCAGGGGCAGGCAACCAGACAGGATTTGCTCCAAAATATGCAATTTTTCTCCCTTCAGCTGAGTTGCTGCGTTCGAGAGTCTGGGATTGCAGATCCCTTCCTCCCCTGTTCTCCGGAACGAGCGCCTGAATCTTAACGTAACACACGGAGGACATTTTTTGAAATCTCTGACTAGAGACTAATTGTATTAATCATATGTACTTTTAAATACCTCTAAATGTTGCAGCCCTTATTAGATTTTGGCTCTCCGGATGAAGCTTAAGCTTTCATATTTAAAAGCTGCCCGGGGAGCCCAATTATGCGAAATAAATCATTTTAAACAATCGTTAACATTGAAAAGTTTGGATGGGCTTAGAAAAACAGATAACTTAGACGTGGACAGGAAAAATGGCATCTCTCAGTGTCTTTGAAAATTAGCAGTGCATAAGAAACTGTCACTCCATCCATCATCCATCTCTCTCACTTCTTTCTTCTATCTGTCTGTCTATCATCTGTCTGTCTGTCTGTCTATCTATCTATCTATCTACCTACCTACCTACCTACCTACCTATCATTCTATCTATCCCTCTCTCTCTCTCTAATCTATCATCTATCTAATCTATCTATCTTATCTATCTATCAACTATCTAATCTATCAACTATCTAATCTATCTATCAACTATCATATCTATCTATCTATCTATCTATCTATCTATCTATCTATCTATCTATCTATCTATCTATCTATCTATCAGCTCTCTATCTCCCTATCATCTCTCTCTCTCTCTCCCTCTCTCTCTCTCTATCTTCTTTCTCTATCTTCCATCTGTCCATCCATCAATCCATCCATCCATCATCCATCCATCCATTCCATCCATCCATCCATCCATCGATCTATCTATCTATCTATCTATCTATCTACTATCTATCTCTATCTATCTGTCTATCATCTATTTATCTATCATCTATTTATCTATCATCTATCCTATCTATCTATCTATCTATCTATCTATCTTCTATCTATCTATCTATCTATCTATCATCTTCTCTACCATCCATCCATCCATCCATCCATCCATCCATCCATCCATCCATCCATCATCCATCCATCTATCTGTCTATCTATCATCATCTATTTATCTATCATCTCTCTCTAATCTATCATCTATCATCTACCCTATCTATCTTCTATCTATCTATCTATCTATCTATCTATCATCTTTCTCTACATCCATCCATCCATCCATCCATCCATCCATCCATCCATCCATCCATCTATCTATCTATCTATCTATCTATCTATCTATCTATCTATCTATCTATCTATCATCTTTCTCTACATCCATCCATCCATCCATCCATCCATCCATCCATCCATCTATCTGTCTATCTATCTATCATCTATTTATCTATCATCTCTCTCTAATCTATCATCTATCATCTACCCTATCTATCTATCTATCTATCTATCTATCTATCTATCTATCTATCTATCTATCTATCTATCTATCTATCTATCTATCTATCTATCTATCTATCATCTTTCTCTACCATCCATCCATCCATCATCCATCCATCCATCCATCCATCCATCTATCTATCTATCTATCTATCTATCTATCTATCTATCTATCTATCTATCTATCTATCTATCTATCTATCTATCTATCATCTGTCTTTATCTTCCATCTGTCCATCTATCTATCTATCTATCTATCTATCTATCTATCTATCTATCAATCTATCTATCTATCTATCTATCTATCTATCTATCTATCTATCTATCTATCATCTTTCTCTACCATCCATCCATCCATCCATCCATGCCATCCATCCATCATCCATCCATCCATCCATCCATCTATCTATCTATCTATCTATCTATCTATCTATCTATCTATCTATCTATCTATCTATCTATCTATCATTTCTCTATCTATCTATCTATCTATCTATCTATCTATCTATCTATCTATCTATCTATCTATCATCTTTCTTTATCTTCCATCTGTCCATCTATCTATCTGTCCATCTATCTATCTATCTATCTATCTATCTATCTATCTATCTATCTATCTATCTATCTATCTATCTATCTATCTATCTATCTATCATCTTTCTCTACCATCCATCCATCCATCCATCATCCATCCATCCATCCATCCATCCATCCATCCATCCATCCATCCATCCATCCATCCATCCATCCATCCATCTACTATCTATCTATCTATCTATCTATCTATCTATCTATCTATCTATCTATCTATCATCTTTCTTTCTCATCCATCCATCCATCCATCCATCCATCCATCTATCTAATCTATCATCTATCTATCTATCCATCTATCATCTGTCTATTATCTCTCTCTCTTATGACTTATGACACTTTTTCACACTTACAACCATTGGAGTATCCCAGGGTCACGTGAACAAAGTTCAGACGATCGGCAATTGGCTCATACTTATGAGGGTTGCAGCGTCCCGGTGTTATATGATCCCCTTTTGTGACCTTCGGACAAGCAAAGCCCTGGAGGGAGCCAGATTCACTTAACAGCCATCTTACTACCTTGACAACCGCAGGGATTCACGTGACGACGGTGGCAAGAAAGGTTTTAAAATGGGGCCGAACTCACTGACGGCTGTCTCGCTTAGCAACAGAAAGCTTGGGCTCAGTTGTGGTCCTAAGTCGAGGACTACCTTATACAATGTGGGCCACAACAGCCTTCCCCCATCTCCCTGCAAACGACCAACCAGCCATAGATTTCCTAAGCCTGCATTTTGGGGCCACCACCAGAAAGACAGAACGACAGGACAGAATACCAGAATAACAAGAGCCGGAAGGCACCTTGGAGGTCATCTAGTCCAACCCCTTGCTGCTCAGGCAGGAAACCCTGTACCATTTCAGACAAATGGCTGTCCAGTTTTCTTCTTAAAGACGTCCAGTGTTGGAGCATTCACAATTTCTGGAGGCAAGGAGTTCCACTGGCTAATTATTCTAACTGTTCAGGGAGTTTCTCCTTCGTTCTAGGTTGCTTCTCTCCTTGATGAGTTTCCATCCGTTGCTTCTTGTCCTGCCTTCCGGCGCTCTGGCAGATAGCTTGACTGCCTCTTCTTTGGGGCAGCCCCTGAGATACTGGAACACCGACCCCCGTCCCCTTTCCCTGGCTCAATTCTCACCTGCAATCAGAATTACCTTTCTGAGCTCACCGGGAGCGGCAGATCCAGCTTGGACACCAGAGAAAGGATTCCTCTTAGGGTCAACTGGCCATCAACTCTTGATCTGTCTAATATCCATCCACGGAGCAATTGGGGCTGGCCAAGGGTCAGGCTTATTCGCCAGGCGCTGACCCGCTCGCTCCCACCCCGCGGCACGGCGAACTCCGTTTGGCCTTCCCTCCTCTGCCATAATTCCTCGGACAATCTCGTTCTTTGTCCAACAGTAACCGGATCTTCTTTTTCTTGTTTTTTTTTTCGGGCAAAAAAACCCAAATCCACTTCGTCCCCTCTGTGCCACCTGATCTCGCCGAGCCTCTTAAATCGTCCTTTGCTCGCTGTTCTCCCTCCTTCTCCCTTCTCTCTCCAGCTCCGCTTTCTTCCCAGCAAGGCGGCAGTCCTCTTCTCAAGCTCCCGCTCGGATTACCACCGTCTCTCCTTCTCGTTCCGCAGCCGTGCCGGATGCATTTTTCCACCCGGGAGTCCCAGTGCTTCACAGGACACCCCCTTGGTGGTGGTGGGGGGGAGGACAGGCTCTTGGTTGGCAGGATGAGGTTACCGTTTCCAACCGTCCCCGACCAATACCATCCTCGGGCTTGGGTGAGAGGGCAAAAAAAAGAGCTCCTTGTTTCAACAGCCGTCAAGGTGTCTCTCTTTCAACACACCTTGTGACTCTAGATTTACTTGGGGGACGTCAACCCCGCAGCCCGTAGTATGCAGAACGTAGAATAGTTGAAAGGGGACTTTGTCTGGAATGGCACTGGGTTGCCTGCCTGAGCAGGGGGTTGGACTAGAACAGGGCTTTTCAACCTTTTCACCCACTGTACCACTTTGAGGATACGGCAACATCCGAGGACCACCAGTCGCCTAACAAGGGGTCAAAACTTTGATGACAAAAAAAAAGGGAAAAAGTGATAAAGTACAGGTAGTCCTCGACTTAAAACAGTTCGCTTAGTGACTGTTCGAAGTTACAATGGCACTGAAAAAAGTGCCCCCCAAGCCACAGCCGAGCAAGACACCTGCCTGCCCACCAGGCAGCGCTCTTCCTCCTGTCCGAGGTTTTCATTGTTGTGAGCATTTCTGTTGAGGGATTGGCAGTTGGGGTGGGGTAGGGGGGTGCTTGGTTTTTATCCCCCCGTCTGCTGGGTGGTTGCAACAGGTTTTGGTCACTCCGCATGACCCTGGGACACTGTGACCGTCATAAATATGAATCAGTGGCCAAGCATCTGAATGTAAATCACAAGACCCTGGAGAGACTGTAACATTCCAGCTGATCGGGGCTTCTTCTGGGCTCAGCAGAAGCACCAGGGTCAGTGCTGCTTTCCAGCTGATTGGTGCTTCTTCAGGGCTCAGCAGAAGCACCGGGATCAGCGCCGAGCTCCAGCTGGAGCCTGGCGCTGATCCTGGCACTTCCACTGAGCCCTGACAGCCCTGAAGAAGCACCGATCAGCTGGATCCTGGTGCTGATCCTGGGGCTTCCGCTGAGCCCTGACAGCCCTGCAGCTCCAGCCGTCTCTCGTTCAAGCTTGTGCGGTGCTGCCACCGGTTCAGCTCATTCCCCTCCCCTGCTATCCCTTTTCTAGGATGGTCGTGTACCACCTGCCAGGTGCCAATGTACCACAGGTGGTACCCGTACCACCGGTTGAAAAGCCCTGGACTAGATGACCTCCGAGGGGCTTTCCAAACGATTTGCAGTGAATGCTTGAGAGATTGTACCATGCAACAAAGAGGATTGATCTGAACCTTTTAACCTACCGAAGGCTAAGCCGGGAGGGAAAACGGAGTGAAGAATGGCAGATTTTTTTGTAAATGTGTGTGTGTGGGGGGGGAACCCAGATGGCCTGGATGAATTTATGGATGACGTTCCCCAAAGATGGGAGACGGAGGGAAGAATTTTTAAGATATGCAAGGGGGCAGAGAGAGAAGGGAGTGAGTGGGTGGAAGGTAATTTGTCGCCAGAAGTTTATGCTGAAAGAATCTGACATTGTTGTGCTGCAAAAGGTAGGTCGGGGAAAAACATGGGAGGGAGTGGAACGCCGTCGAAATTGGAAATTTAAGAAGCGCGCCTGGAGGCTGAAACGAGGAGGATTACGGGATCAGAAACGAATCAAAGGGGATCGAATGCAGAGGCAACTCTATAAAAGGACCTCAAAATGCTTTCCTCGTAGGCCCAATTGGGAGCAGAACCTCTGGCGCAAAAGACGGGGGATGTCCCGACCCATTTTACCGCCTCTTGGATTATGGGATGCTGTGATGGTCGTGAGTATGAGGACCTGTCGCAAGTCGGGTTTTTTGTTTTTACGGGTGTTGTGACTTTGAGCAATCGTTCAAGGAACGGTGTGTTAAGCTGAGGAATCCCTGCAGGGGGTACTTGACGAGGACTGACGGCTGTTCGTTTAGTGACGGTTCAAAATTACAACGGCATTGAAAAAAGGGACTTTTTATGGCCTTTTCTCCCCCTTCTCCCACCTTTGCTGAGCACTGGGTTCGGATTATACAGGAGGAGGAAGAGAGGAAGGAGGAGGAGGAGGAGGAGAAAAAGGAGGAGGAGGGAGAAGAGGAAGCAGGAGAGGAAGAAGGAGGGGAGAAGGACAAGGGGGAGGAGAAAGAGGAGAAAGAGAAGGAAGGAGGAGAAAGAGGAGGGAAAGAGGAGAAAGAGGAGGAGAACAAGGAGGAGGAGAGAGGAGGAGGAGAGAGGAAGGGAAAGGGGGAGAAAGAGGAGAAGGAAATGGAAAGACAAAGAAGAGGAGGAGGGGGAAGAAGAAGGAAGAGGAGGAGGAGGAGAAAAAGAAGGAGGAGGGGGAAGAGGAAGCAGGAGGAAGAAGGAGGGGAGGAGAAGGAGAAAGAGAAGGAAGGAGGAGGGAAAAAGGAGAAAGAGGAGAAAGAGGAGGATAACGAGGAGGAGAGAGGAGGAGAAGGAGGAGGGGAAAGGAGAAGGGAGGAGGAGGAGAAAAAGGAGGAGGGGGAAGAGGAAGCAGGAGGAAGAAGGAGGGGAGGAGGAGAAGGAGAAAGAGAAGGAAGGAGGAGGGAAAGAGGAGAAAGAGGAGGATAATGAGGAGGAGAGAGGAGGAAGGGAAAGGAGAAGGAGGAGGAGGAAGAGAGGGAGGAGGAGAGGAAGGAGGAGGAAAGAGAAGGACCAGGAGGAGGAGGAGGAGGAGAAAAAGGAGGAGGGGGGAAGAGGAAGCAGGAGAGGAAGAAGGAGGGGAGGGGAGAAGGACAAGGGGGAGGAGGCGAAGGAGAAAGAGGAGGAGAAAGAGGAGAAATAGGAGGATAACAAGGAGGAGGAGAGAGGTGAAGGAGAAGGAGGAAGGGAAAGGAGAAGGAGGAGGGAAAGGGGGAGAAAGAGGAGAAGGGAAAGACAAAGAAGAGGAGGAGGGGAAAGGAGAAGGAGGAGGAGGAGGGAAAGGGGGAGAAGGAAAGGAGAAGGAGAAAGAGAAGGAAAAGAAGAAAGACAAAGAAGACGAGGAGGAGGAGGAGGAATAGAAAGAGGAGGAGAATGAGGAGGGTTAAGGAGAAGAACGAGAAGGAGGAGGAGGAGGAGGGAAAGAGGGGGAGAAGGAAAAGGAGAGGCAAAGAAGAAGAGGAGGAGGAGAAAGAGAAGAAGAAAGAGGAGGAGGAGGAAGGGGAAAGGAAAAGAAGAAAGACAAAGAAGGAGGAGGAAGAATAGAAAGAGGAGGAGAATGAGGAGGGGTAAGGAGAAGAACGAGAAGGAGGAGGCGGAGGAGGGAAAGAGGGGGAGAAGGAAAAGGAGAAAAACAAAGAAGAAGAAGAGGAGGAGGAGAACGAGGAGGAGGGAAAGAGAGGGAGAAGGAGAAGAAGAAGGAGAAAGACGAGGACAAAGAGGAGAAGGACAAAGAGGAGAAGAGGAGGGGAAGCATCCTCTCTCCATTTCCAGCTTTTGGCAAAGCCCGCAAACAAACAAACAAACGAACAAAAAAAGCAGATTGGCGCAAGGGAAGAATCGACGCCAAAGACTCGGCTGTCCTGTTCCATTAAAGGGGAAAAAAAAAGAAATAAATGGAGGGTTGGGTCCTCCAGTGCGAAGAAGAGCAACGATTTCCCCTTGGATGGGGGGGGGGAAGACAGATTGATTGCCTTCTAATTAAACGTCTTTAAGCGGCCTGCTCAATAGGCCATTTGTAACCACAGCCTAAAATAGATAGGAATTGCATTTTTTCCCCCATCCCCTTCCTCTTTTATCATTCAATAAACGAGTAAAAGCTTTGCTTTTTCAGCAGGCTTTGGGGACTATTGAGAATTAATTGCTTGCGGTTTGGTCCGCTTCCTTTTTTCCTTTCTTTCTTTCTTTTTAAATGTCTGCAATGGGGACAAAAACAACAACAACGACCTCGTAGATCCATGCTCATTTTCCTGGGAGTAAATTCCCCTTCAATTCGATGGGAATTTTAGAGTAAGACAATTCCACAGGGAGTCCTCGCCTTACGACTCCAATCCAGCCCGTGGCTAAGCGAGAGAGCAGCGAATTTTGCCCCATTTTACGACCTCTCCTGCCATGGTGGTTAAGCGAATCGCGGGCAGTTGTTCGCTTAGTAACCCGGTCGTTAAGTGGATCTGGCTGTTCCCCCCGTTGACTTGGCAGGTCACGAGGTTGCAAAAGGGGATGAGGTGATCTTGGGACATGGCGACGGTCATAAAGAGGAACCCTCTGAATTTTGAGCACACGATCCTGGGGAGGCTACGACGGTCGTTAAGTGTGAAAAATAATCATGTCACTTTTATTCCAGGACCGTTGTAACTTTGAACGGTCACGAAACGAACGGTTGCAAGTTGAGGTCTACCATTTCGGATAAATATGGTCGTATCCTGACCCAACAGACCGCCAACATGGCAAGCATTCCTTGTATATCCTTAAATACACAAAGCAACAAAGAGGAAGTTGCACACCCCTGTCTTAAACTCCAGGCTGGCTGTTAAGACTATTTATTAAATATGTGATTGATTTTCAAACATAATAATAACAATAATAACAATAATGACAACAACAACAACAATAATAATAGACAAGCACCTGCAGCATAACACCCCAGACTTAACAATTGTCGATAAGAAAGACAAAAATGTCTGGATAGTGGATATGGCAGTGCCTGGAGACAGCAGAATAGACGAGAAAGAACTGGAGAAGATAACAAAATACAAAGACCTACAAATAGAAATAGAAAGACTGTGGCAAAAGCAAGCAAGGGTAGTACCAATAGTCATAGGCGCCTTGGGTGCAATCCCAAAACAACTGGAGCACCACTTGAACACCATTGGCATTGACAAATTCGCTATTAGACAATTGCAAAAGGCGGCCTTATTAGGAACTGCTTCCATCCTGCGACGAGATCTGTAATACCATCAAACATCCACATCTGCCTATCCCAGGTCCTGGGTAAGGACTCGATAGGTAGACAAAATGCCAAATCCAGTCTGAACACCTGGCTGACTGTGCGATGATTAATAATAGTAATAATAATAATAAAGTTGGAAGGGACCTTAGCGGTCATCTAGTCCAACCCCCTGTTCAGGCGGGAAACCCCATACCATTTCAGACAAATGGCTGTCCAGTCCTCCTCTCTAAAACTTCCAGTGTTGGAGCATTCATCGCTTCTGGAGGCAGGTAGTTCCAGTGGTTAATTGTTCTCACTTTCAGGAAGTTTCTCCTTAGTTCTAGGTTGTTTCTTTGATTAGTTTCCATCCGTTACTTCTTGTCTGCCCTCAGATGCTTTTGGAGAATAGCTTGACTCCCTCTTCTTTGGGGCAGCCCCTGAGATATTGGAAGACTGCCATCATGTCCCCCCTCATCCTTCTCTTCGTTAAACTAGAGATATCCAATTCCAGCAGCAGTTCCTTGCATGTTTTAGCCTCCAGTCTCCAGGCGTTCCTTCATTATATCCCACTTTTAATGCAGTTAACAAGCAGCGTCCATATTTGCAGAAAACACCCCTTAACCCAGGAGTGTTCGTTTTATCGCACGCTTTCTCAAAAGAAAGACCTGTAGGCTAAATTGTACACCAAGCACCCAGAACTAGGTGAAATTTGCCCGGGAGTGAGAACAATTAGCCAGTGGAACTCCTTGCCACCAGAAGTTGTGGTGCTCCATCACTGGAGGCTTTTAAGATGAGATTGGACACCCATTGCCCAGAGTGGTATATAGGATCTCCTGTATGTGCAGGGGGTTTGGACTAGAAGATCTTCAAGGTCCCTTCCAACTCTACTCTGTTATTCTATCATCCAATTTTATAATCCCACTCCTCCTTCTTTCTCTCCTACGGGCCTCGCTCCCTCTCTTTTTCTTCTTCCCCTTCGCTCTCTTAAGAATTCAACCTCTCCGCTCAAGCTTCTTCTGCGTGCTTTCGTTCCTTGCCGTGGTTCTACCTCCACCCCATTTCCCTTCTTCAGTTTTTCTTCCGCGACAGGGTTTTTCTCACGACCTGCTCCTGACTCGATCCAAACTTGGTTCTAAGAGTCCCCATTACTCCCATCCCCGCCTCCTTCTTCATTAATTCTCCGACCTTTCGTGGTAAGCAACCAAATCGACTTTTACACTGAGATTTGTATGCAGCCCTTCTCTGTATTTGCATACGAATGGAGCCCTGCGTTCAAAACACGTCTTTTTCCCCCCCTCCCCGAAGCAGACACATAACAAACAGTCCTCTTGTCATCGAACGCTTAAAAAGGTTTGTGAGTTGGTCCTCAACTTAAAACATCCATTTAGTGACAGCTCAAAGTTCAGACGGCGCTGGAAAAAATGACTTATAACTGGTCCTCGCACATATGACCATCCCATCAGCGCGTGACCAAAATCCAGGCACTTGGCATCAGTGACTCACTTAACGATGGGGGGCAAAATATGCCTTTTTCCCCGAAGCAGACATATAATAAACCTCTTAGGTCAACAATGGCCCCCCTCTGATTTTGGGGGTTCACGGGTCTGACTCCCACCCTTCGATTCACTTCATCCAGCGGGAGACTCCCCCACCCCTAACTACATTCATTTGGGATACAGGTGGTCCTCAAACGTACGATGGTCGGTTGAGCGACCGTTCAAAGTTGCAACAGGGAGGGAAGGAAGGAAGGATAAGAGAGGGAGGGAAGGAAGGAAGGAAAAGGGAGAGAAGGAGGGGGGGCAGGAAGGAAAAGGGAGGGAGAGATGGAAGGTAGGAAGGAAGGAAAGAAAAAGGGAGGGAGGGAGGGAAGAAGGAAGGAAAAGGGAGGGAGGGAAGGTAGGCAGTAGGTAGGAAAGAAGGAAGGAAGGAAGGAAGGAAGGAAGGAAGGAAGGGAGGAGGGAGGGGAGGGAGGGAGGGAGGGAGGAAGGAAAGGTATGGAGGTAAAGCACATGGTGTTGGTGCAGGCTGGATTGAGTTCCATTTAGTTTTCTCACCTCCTCCTTTTAATTTTGAGGGTTTACCTTGCCTTATCCCAGTGGTTCTCAACCTGTGGGCCGGGACCCCATTTGGGGTCGAACGACCATTTCACGGGGGTCGCCAAACAAAGCAGTCCGCCATTTTTTCCCCTTTTCCTTAGCTGTGCTACTCCCTTTTATTCTATTGGCTTATGAAAGCCAATAGAAGAGACTCTCTTGAATAGAATCTCATTCTATTGGCTTTTCAAAGCCAATCGGAATTGTCCAGGCTGTCTCTGCCTTGCTGAGCCCGCCAAACGTCCCATTTCTGCAAATGGTGCTGCACCAGTTTCGTAGTCCTCGACATACGACCGGTTAGGGGTTTGCGGCATTAAAAGGTGAGAACCACTGCCTTATCCTGTCTCTGTATCCTGACTCCAAAGGGAACCCCTGGCAGACATGTGTCCAATTAACTTGGCGGGGGGGGGGCTACCTCAGCTGTTTTTCTTTCACTCATTGTAAGGGTGTTCCCCCCCTCCCACCCCACACACACCTCCGCAAACAGGTGGACCTGGCAAAACTGATGTCACTGTGTAATCCAAGCCCAGCCTCCCCGACAGCTGCGGTGTGTGTGTGTATGTGTGTTGCCAAAGTGGCTCCAGAAATCTGGTGGTGGGTTCGGGGTGACGTCGGTCAGAAGAATCTGGTCCACTCAGAAGCCTCTGGTTACCAAGGTCTCTGTCCTAAAGGCGGAAGGGATGGGATCGAGTGACACCATCTGTGATCCCTCGCCGAAAGGAAGCGTCTGTGTGTGTGTGGGGGGGGGAAGAAAGACCCTTACAATGGGTGAAAAGAACAGCTGAGCTACCTGCCCCCCCCCCAGCCAAGGCAATCACACGAATATCGGTCAAGGGGTTCCCTTCGGAGTCAGATACGGAGCAGGGATAAGGCGAGGTGAACCCCCCAAATTAAAAGTAGGAGATGAGGAAAGTAAATGGAACTCAGTCCAGCTTGCACCATCACCATGTGCGTTTATCTCCATAACTTTTCCTTCTTTCCTTTCCCCTTCTTTCCTTCCTTCCTCCCTCCCCTTTTCCTTCCTTCCTTCCCTCACTCACTCCCTTCTTTTTTCCTTCCTTTACCTACCTGCCTCCCTTTTCCTTCCATCCTCCTTCTCCCCTCCCTCCCTCCTTCCCTTTTCCTTTCTTCTTCCCTCCTTTCCTTCCCTCCTCCCTTTGTCCTTCTTTCCTTCCCTCCTCCCTCCTTCTTTCCTTCCTCCCTCCCTTTCTTCCTTCCCTCTTCCTTTCCTTCCCTCCTTCTCTTCGTCCTCCTCCCTCCCTTTTCCTTCCTTCTTCCCTCCCTCCTTCTTTCCTTCCCTCCCTCCCTTTTTCCTTTCTCCCTCCCTCCCTCTTCCTTTCTTCTTCCTTCCCTCCCTCCCTCCCTCCCTCCCTTTTCCTTCCTCCCTCCCTCCCCTTTTCCTCCTTCCCTTTTCCTTCCTCCCTTCCCTCCCTTTTTCCTTCCTTCCCTTCCTTCCTTCCTTCCTTCCTTCTTTTTTCCCTCCCTCCCTTTTCCTTCCTTCCTTCCTTCCTTCCTTCCTTCCTTCCTTCCTTCCTTCTTTTTTCCTCCTGCCCTTTTTCCTTCCTTCCTTCCTTGACAGGAGAAAGAGGCAGGCTGGAAGATGGGGGCCACTGGGGCACCTTCCAATTTTGCAAAGTAGGCCTCATAGCCAGAAAAAGGGGGTGGGGGAGTGTTACAGAAACAGGCTCTTAGGGAAAGTGGCTTATATCAAGGCTTATTTTCAAGGGTTTAAATAGAACACGGTGTCTAGACTTCCCAGTGTCCCAGAATTCCCAGCCTGACAGGTTCTTTCCCCCTTTCCCTTCCTTTCCTGTTCTATTCATGATTCATCTTTCCTTCTACCTTCCCCTTCCTTTCCTTCCTTCCTTTTTCTTTCTTTCCTTCCATCCTTCCTTCCTTCTCCCTTTTTTCTTCTCCTTTCCCCTCCATCTCTTTTCTCTCTCATAGGAGTGGGGAGAGAGGAAGGAAGGAAGGAAGATAGGATGAACGGAAGAAAAGGGAGAGAGAAGGAAGGAAGGAAGGAAGGAAAAGGGAGGGAAGAAGGGAGGGAGTGGGAAGGAAGGAAAAGAGGGAGGGACGGAAGGAAGGAAGGTAGGATGAAAGGAAGAAAAAGGAAAGGAGGGAGGAAGGAAGGAAGGGAGGGAGGAGGGAGGGAAGGAGGGAAGAAGGAAGGAAAAGGGAGAGAGAAGGAAGGAAGGGGAAGGAAAAGGAGGGAAGGAGGGGGAAGGAAGGAAAAGAGAGGAAGGGAGAGGAATGGAAGGAAGAAGGGGAGGGTAGAAGGAGGGAAAAGGGAGGGAAGGAGGGGAGGGAGTGAGTGGGAAGGAAGGAAAAGAGAGGGAGGGGACTGAAGGAAGGTAGATGAAAGGAAGAAAAAGGAAAGGAGGGAGAGAAGAAGGAAGGAAAAAGGAGAGAGAAGGAAGGAAGGAAGGAAGGAAGGAAGGGGAAGGAAAAGGGAGGGAAGGAGGGGGGAGGAAGGAAAAGAGAGGAAGGGAGTGAGGGATGGAAGGAAGGAAGGAAGGAAGGAAGGAAGGAAGGAGGAAGGAGCTGACTGGAGAATGCTGGGAGTCTGGTCTACAAGTCTTAAAGTTGCCCAGTCTGTAGATTTAAACAGGACTATAACCGGCAGCTCAATTTGGATGCTGAGGTTGGATTTAAAAAAAACCCTAAGCAGCCTGTGATACAACCCACTAATCATTTCTCTCCATTTTCTCTCTCTCTCTCTCTCTCTCTCTCTCTCTCTCCAAAAAAAATCAAGCTTCGATCTCGCTGCCTCTGGTGTCACTTTCTATTTTAGGGACCGGTAGAGATTTTATCCAATTCCTGGTTGCAACTCACAAGATTATCTCTCTGCCTATGTGCATGCGTGTGGGGGCAAAATCTCAGAGAGGAGATACCTTTGGAAAAATAAAATAAAAATACAAATTGCAGCTCTTCAAAGGCAAGATGGCGTTTGCAGCTGGTACCTTTCCGTTTGACAAATGGGTTTTGTCCAAATCCTTTTTGGAAAGGGCAGAGAGTGAAAAAACATCCCCCACCCAGCTTTGGGGCGATTATCTAGCCCAGGGGTAGGCAACCTTGGCCCCTTCATGACTTGCGGACTTCAACTCCCAGAATTCCTCAGCCAGCATGAGGGAACTATGGCCCCCTCATGACTCGCGGACTTCAACTCCCAGAATTCCTGAGCCAGCATGGGGGAACTATGGCCCCTTCATGACTCATGACTTCAACTCCCAGAATTCCTGAGCCAGCATGGGGGAACCATGGCCCCTTCATGACTCGTGGACTTCAACTCCCAGAATTCCTGAGCCAGCCTGGCTCAGCTTGGAAACCTCTCCCTTTCCCCTCAGCATGGCTAGCTCAGGAATTCTGGGAGTTGAAGTCCACCAGTCATAAAAGAGCCAAGGTTGCCCACCCTGATCTAGCCATTAAAAATCTAGGATCTAGCCATTATCCATCTTCTAACAGAAAACAGGTCCAACATATCTACCCATCATGCTATCCCCCACAGTCACGTGATCAAAATTCAGACGCTTGCCTACTGGCTCCTATTTATGACAGTCGCAGCATCCCGGGGGTCGTCTGGATGCCCTCTGGCGACCTTCTGACAAGCAAAGTCAATGGGGGGGGGAAGCCCGATTCGCTTAACAACCAGGTTCCTAACTTAACAGTTGCAGCGATTCACTTAACCATCGTGGCGAGAAACGTTGTAAAATGGGGCAAAAACTCACTTTAGGATGTTGCCTGTCCGAAGGTCGCCAAAGGGGGAATGAGATGACCCACCCCCACCCCGGGACGCTGCAACCGTCATAAATACGAGCCGGTTGCCAAATGTCTGAATTTCGATCACGTGGCCACGGGAGGCTGAGACGGTCGTAAGGGTGAAAAATGATCGTAAGCCACTTTTTTCAGTGCCCTTGTAACTTTGAATAGTCACTAAATGAACTGTTGTAAGTCGAGGACTGCCTGAGCTCCTCCCTCCCCTTCCCTCTCCACTTTCCCTTATCCATCTTTCCTTCCTTCTCTCTCTTCCATCTCCTTCTCTCCCTTCCATTTTTTGTCTTCCTTTCTTCCCTTCCTCATTCTCTCCCATCTTTCCTTCCTTCCTTCCTTCCTTCCTTCCTTCCTTCCTTCTTTTTCTCACTTTCCTCCCTCCTCCCTCCCTCCCTCCTTTCCTTCCTTCCTCCCTTCCTTCCCTCCTTCTCTCTTCCATCTGCTTCCCTCCCTTCCATCTTTTTGTCTTCCTTTCTTCCCCTTCCTCATTCCCTCCCATCTTTCCTTCCTTCATTCCTTCCTTCCTTTTCTCACTTTCCTCCCTCCTCCCTCCCTTCCTTCCCTCCTTCTCTCTTCCATCTGCTTCCCTCTATCTCCTTTTTTCTTCCTTTCTTCCCCTTCCTCATTCCCTCCATCCTTCCTTCCTTCCTTCCTTTTCTACCTCCCTTCCTTTTCTCACTTCCTCCCTCCTCCCCTTTTTCCTCCCTTCCTTTTTCACTTCCCTCCCTCCTTTCTCCCTCTCTTTTCCTTCCTTCCTTCCTTCCTTCCTTCCTTCCTTCCTTCCTTCCTTTTCTCCCATCTCCTCCCTCCCTCCCTCCCTCCTCCATCTCCTTTTAACGTCTGCTCAGCCTCTGCTCGGCTGGAGGGGGGGGGACTTGCCAACTCCTTGGCCCCCAATCTCTAGGGGCGGAAGGGCAGTTGAATGAAGGCTACATTTGGGAGACCTCGGAAACCAGCACCCTGAGAGGCCCACCGGTGCCATGTCCACCCCCCCCCTCCCGTGCCTGCCGCCCCACTGTCCTTTCCCCCTAATCTCTGCTGGCCGTTCTCCCTCCACACCTGCGCCCAGAGACCGGGAAGCGGCAAGGGAGGCGATTAAGAGAAGAACAGAGGACTCCTCAAAAGAACAGCTGAAAAAGGAGCCAGAAACCAGATACGCAGGCCCCAAACTCAGGGGGGGGGGGAGAGGTATCAATGCAGCCGGAGCCAGGCTTCCGGAGACATCGATCTCCCCCCACCCCAGTGGCCAACCGCCAAGGCAGATGCCGCCTGTAGAAACACCAGGCGCTGGTCTTCTCTGATGGTCCCTGGGGAGATCGTGTTCAACGACGGCCTTTTTGCCACCGGATGAAGTCCAGCTGGTGGGGAGAGAACCAGAGAGGGCCCACACCCGCTCCGGGCGTTTGTTGGTAAAAAGGAATGGTTTTCCTGTCACCGACACCAAACAGCACCAGTTTGATTGGAGTAACACGAAAATCATTGGCCACGCCACCACTGGTCTTGCATGTCGAGTCCGTGGAGGCTGGCCCTCTGCAGCAATGCCGTCGACCCACAACCAGCTGAGAAAGCCCCCAGGATCTGAATCCACCGCCCAGCCAGCCAGCCAGAGACGGCAGCAACCTCAACCATCCTGCGCAGGCCCCCTTCTCACCAGCACCACCTCCCAAGGACTCTCGCCTGGTGTCACCTCTGTGCCATAAGACCCGTCCCAAGCCTCTCGCTTGGAATATTGCATCCAAAATGGGAGGAAGAGAGGAATGAAGAGGGAGGGGGAAGGAAGGAGAGAGGGGAGGGAAGAGAGAGAGGAGAGGTGAGAAAGAAATTAGGACATGGAGAGAAGGAGGAAGAGGAGAGAAGAGAAGAAACATAGAAGAGAAGAGAAGAAATATAGAAGAGAAGAGAAGAAATCTAAAAGAGAAGAAATATAGAAGAGAAGAAATATAAAAGAGAAGAGGAAATATAAAAGAGAAGAAATATAAAAGAGAAGAGAAGAAATATAGAAGAGAAAAAATCTAAAAGAGAAAAAAATATAGAAGAGAAGAGAAGAAATATAGAAGAAGAGAAGAAATATAGAAGAGAAGAAATAAAAGAGAAGAGAAGAAATTTAAAAGAGAAGAAATATAAAAGAGAAGAGAAGAAATATAGAAGAGACGAGACAAAATATAAGAGAAAAGAAGAAATATAAAAAGAGAAGAAATATAAAAGAGAAGAAATATAAAAGAGAAAAGAAATATAAAAGAGAAGAAAAGAAATATAAAAGAGAAGAGAAGAAATATAGAAGAGAAGAGAAGAAGATAAAAAAGAGAAGAAATATAGAAGAGAAGAAATATAAAAGAGAAGAAAAGAAATATAAAAGAGAAGAGAAGAAATATAGAAGAGAAGAAATATAGAAGAGAAGAGAAGAAGAAATATAAAACAGAGAAGAAATATAAGAGAAGAAATATAAGAGAAGAAAAGAAATATAAAAGAGAAGAAATATAGAAGAGAAAAGAAG
The DNA here is from genome assembly GCA_024509115.1 of Crotalus helleri. Classification (NCBI taxonomy): domain Eukaryota; kingdom Metazoa; phylum Chordata; class Lepidosauria; order Squamata; family Viperidae; genus Crotalus; species Crotalus helleri. The sequence goes on along the minus strand of JAKSXO010000020.1, from coordinate 6,795,612 downwards.
AAGAAATATAAAAAAGAAAAGAAATATAAAAGAGAAGAAATATAAAAGAGAAGAAAATATAGGAGAAAAGAAGAATATAGAAGAGAAGAGAAGAAGAAACATAAAATAGAAGAAATATAAAAGAAAAGAAATATAAAAGAGAAGAAATATAGAAGAGAAGAAATATAAAAAAGAAAAGAAATATAAAAGAAGAAATATAAAAGAGAAGAGAATATAGAAGAGAAAGGAAGAAATATAGAAGAGAAGAGAAGAGAAGAGAAGAAGAAACATAAAAGAGAAGAGAAGAAATATAAAAGAAAAGAAATATAAAAGAGAAGAAATTTAAAAGAGAAGAGAAGAATATAAAAAAGAGAAGAAATAGAAAAGAGAAGAAATATAAAAGAGAAGAGACGAAATATAAAAGAGAAGAGAAGAGAAGAAATATAAAAGAAAAGAGAAGAATTCCCATCAGTCAATAGCAAAAGGCAGCTTTACTAGGAACAACTGACATCCTGCGACGAGATCTTTAACACCATCACACGACCACATCTGCCTATCCCAGCTCCTTGAGAAAGACTCAGTAGATAGACACAAAACGCCAAACCCAGCCTGAACATCTGGCTGTCTCTGTGGCCAACCACAATAATATCATTTGTTAAGACCAATCAGCTCCAGAAACGCCCCAAGCAGCTTACGAAACACGATGTACAGTTCGGAATCTTGATTGACCCTTTCAGCGGTCACTTCCTCCACCAACCAGGTCTGGCCTAGCAAGAGGTGGGCTGCAAGACAAGGTTAGTGTGGTGTGAGACATTTGGCCAACCTCCCAGGGCTGTTGGGAGGAAAAAGACGTGGCGGAAAGAGTGACGAAGGTTCATTTTTGAAAACAAAAGGAATTGTTTCCCGGATTGAGTTTTCAAGGCACACTTGGGAGTGTTTTTTCAAAAAAACAACCCCCCAAAAAACACCACAGTCCTGTGAGAACGTACAGAGGCTTCTCCCCCCCCCCCAGCTAGCTAAGCTCACCGGTTGCAGCTTCTCTCGAACGGTCCAACGAAGGACTGAGTTTCTCCTTGTGGGGTCTCAGCCTTGGAAGCCTGCCCCCCCCCCCAAACACCCGCAGAGACGTTGGCGGCCCTCCAGATCCGCAAGGCCATTTGCATATTAACTACAGACCAATCTGCATATTAAGGGCCTATTTGCATAGAGGAAGTTGCTTTCCAGCAGCACCAGAAATAAACACAGGACGGGGCCCTTTTAGAATGCAAAGTTTGTCCCTAATCCCTGGTCTCAGAGAGACAGTCTGGGGCCTGCGTGCGGGAGGTGCCCTCCACACGGCTCAGCCACAGGGGTGGCGTATTCAACTAGGAAATCATCCGCAGCCGAAAAAGCTAACACAATCCTGAGTTGTGTAAACCAGCGGTTCTCAACCTGTGGGTCGGGACCCCATTTGGGGTCGAACGACCATTTCACGGGGGTTGCCAAACAACGCAGTCCGCCATTTTTCCCCCCTTTTCCTTAGCTGTGCTACTCCCTTTTATTCTATTGGCTTTTGAAAGCAATAGAACAGACTCTCTTGAATAGAGTCTAATTCTATTGGCTTTCAAAAGCCAATAAGAATTGTCCAGGCTGTCTCTGCCCTGCTGAGCCCGCCAAAAGTCCCATTCTGCAAACGGTGCTGCACCGGTTGAGTCGTCCTCGACTTACGACCGGTTGAGTAGTCCTCGACGTACGACCGGTTGGGGGGTCGCGACATTAAAAAGGTTGAGAACTACTGCTACAGAGGCTCTCTTCGTTCTCCAGCCGTCATGCAGCTTTGGCTTATGCCTTCCTTTATCTGACCGTTTCTAGGCAACATCTCCCCCCCCCCTCCACTTTTGCAGCTTGAAAAACCAGGTGAGTTTCAACCGAATCCCTTGCCTGCTCCACTCTCCTAGCTGTGGACTAAGCTGTCTCTTATCTGTCCGTTCCCTTGGGAATGTCATTTCGTCCCTCTCTCAAGGTCTTTCCCACACACCATCACAGAACAGCCCCACCTGCGTCCACATTCGTGTGAAACGCTGCTTAGGAAAGAGAAAGCGGATCATTTGTCTGAAATGATATAGGGCAGGGGGTCCTCAAACCCCGGCCCACTTTAAGACTGTGGACTTCGACTCTCCCAGAATTCCCCAGCCAGCCAGCCATGGCTGGCTGGGGAATTCTGGGAGTCGAAGTCCACAAGTCTTCAAGTTGGCCGGGTTTGAGAACCCCCTGATATAGGGTCTCCTGCTTGAGCAGGGGGTTGGACTGATGACCTCCGGGGTCCCTTCCAAGGTTTATTCTGATTGTCTGGTATCGCTTGCGTGCTCCGTCTGGTATCGCTTGCGTGCTCCATTTCTAGAGCTGCTTCAGCTCCCCGGTCCCTCAGCCTGCAATCTAAAATTGCTCCAGTTTGGATCAGTAAAAATCCTCCCACGTTGTGCTGGATTTGCTGGCTTCCTGCAGTCTTGAATTTTGGTCTTTGTGCTGTTTTTTCTTTCCTTTCCTTTCTATTTTTTATTTTTTGGCTTTAATTAGTGCCTTAAGGGCAATTTGACAGAGAGTTAAGGTACGCTTTGGGAAATGTGAGCCCGGCCAACTGGCAGCTCGTTTGGAACAGTCTGGCGAAGCCTTGGTCTGTTTTGGGATCTTGGGTCCGTTCACAGGAGAAGCAGCGAGGAGGGTGTGTGAAAGCTGACGTTTGCAGGCTGGCAAGTAAAGCAATGTTTTTCTCCACCTCGGCAACGTTAAAGAGGTGTGGACTTCAACTCCCAGAATCCCCCCAGTTAGCCACGCTGGGAAGGGAATTCTGAGAACTGAACTGGAAGATAGAATGAATAAATAGAATAACAGAGTGGGAAGGGACCTTGTAGGTCATCTAGTCCAACCCATCCTAAAGCAGGCTGGATGGGGGATTCTGGGAGTCGAAGTCCACCCATCTTAAAGCATGCTGGCTGGGGGATTCTGGGAGTCGAAGTCCACCCATCCTAAAGCATGCTTCCTGGAGAATACTGGGAGCTGAAGTCCACCCCTCCTAAAGCAGGCTGGCTGGAGAATTCTGGGAGTTGAAGTCCATCCATCTTAAAGCATGCTGGATGGGGAATTCTGGGAGTTGAAGTCCACCCTCTTAAAGAATGATGGCTGGAGGATTCTGGGAGTTGAAGTCCACCCATCCTAAAGCAGGCTGGCTGGGGGATTCTGGGAGTTGAAGTCCACCCATCCTAAAGCATGCTTCCTGGAGAATACTGGGAGCTGAAGTCCACCCCTCCTAAAGCAGGCTGGCTGGAGAATTCTGGGAGTTGAAGTCCATCCATCTTAAAGCATGCTGGATGGGGAATTCTGGGAGTTGAAGTCCACCCTCTTAAAGAATGATGGCTGGAGGATTCTGGGAAGTGAAGTCCACCCATCCTAAATCATGCTTCCTGGAGAATTCTGGGAGTTGAAGTCCACCCATCCTAAAGCATGCTTCCTGGAGAATGCTGGGAGTTGAAGTCCTCAGGTCTTAAAGGGGCTGACTTGGAAAAACACTGGACTGGATGATCACCCTCCAACATCCAAGATAAGTTCTAGTCAATTCTCAACCCTTAGATTCTATGCTTCTGTGGGACGCAGCTGTTGTGATGCGCAACCCTGGCCCTTTGGCTTAGCTGTGCATCCGAGGCAGCCCCCAACCCTCAACATTTGGTTCCCCCTGTTTGATTGGGAGAAGTAGCTCACAGTCTCCACCTTGACCTCCATCCCAAGAGATGTTGGCTCTTGAGGAAGAACATCAGAATGTCTGTCTAGGATGCTCAACCATCAAGGCCAGGAAGAGCTGTCCAGGGTCCTGAACTTGGCCTGGTTGTGCCATCCTGAAATGAATTTCGGTCTGTTCCTTCCTTCCTTCCTTCCTTCCTTCCTTCCTTCCTTCCTTCCTTCCTTCCTTCCTTCCTTCCTTCCTTCCTCCCTCCCTCCCTCCCTCCCTCTTCTGTTTCCTTCCTTCCTTCCTTTTCATTTCCTTCTTGCCTTTCCGTTTCCTTCCTTCCTAAACTCCTCAACTACATTTATTTTTTCCTGAATGTCTTGAGGCTGGGCAGCCCTCCACCCACACAGCAAATTAAGCTTCTGGCTGCTGCTATTTTTAAGGCAGGCTGGTTTCCTGCTGAATTGTTGTTTCAAGAAGAGACTACAGGTAGAACACATCAGAGGCAGGTGGGGCGCTTGGGGTGCCCACGGGGCATCGTTCTGAAGACCCAAGAACCCCTGCTTGCAGGCCATTCTCAGTGCTGCTCATGCCAACACAGAGACACCTCTGAAGGCAAACAGTGACAGATATTGTAGATAGACAGAAGATAGATAGAGATAGACAGAGGTAGAGGATAGATAGATGATAGTTAGCATTAGCAATAGCACTCAGACTTACATACCACTTCACACTGCTTTACAGCCCTCTCTACGTGGTTTACAGAGTCAGCCTATTTGCCCCCCAACAATCTGGATCCTCCTTTTATTGACCTCGGAAGACGTCAACCTTGATCCCTGTCAGGATCAAACTCCTGGCAGTTGGCAGAGTCAGCCTGCAATACTGCATCCTAACCACTAGGAAGGAAGGAAGGAAGGAAGGAAGGAAGGAAGGAAGGAAGGAAGGAAGGAAGGAAGGAAGGAGGGAGGGAGGGAGGGAGGGAGGAGGGAAGGAAGGAAGGAGGGAGGGAG